>JAMPIV010010159.1:837500-1004648 GCA_024509875.1 Oreohelix idahoensis
ACAGTTTATAAAATAACTAAAGCTATCAGTGGAAAACGAGGTGCAAACAACATAACGTTAGTAAGAGACAAGCAAGGAAATCTCATCACCACAGCACAGGGGCAGGAAACAAGGTGGGCAGAGCACTTCAGAGAAACACTGAATAAGGAACCACCAGAGACTCAGCTGAATGTTCCTGAGGCTGAAAGTGACTTAGACGTAAATACAGACATTCCACGAAAAGAAGAAATTATCACAGCTATCAAAGGGCTAAAAAATGGAAAAAAGCGCCTGGTCACGACAATCTGAATGCTGAGCTATTCAAGACAGACCCTGAACTAGCAGCAGAACTATTAGAACCACTATTTGCACAAGTCTGGGAAACTGAGAGACAACACCAACAGAGTGGAGTAAAGGAACAATTGTCAAATTGCCCAAGAAGGGCGACCTTGCAGACTGCAACAGCTGGAGAGGAATTACCCTCCTCTCAGTTCCCAGCAAAATACTAGGCAGGATAATCATCCAGAGAATTTCAAAAGCAGTTGACCATAAACTGAGGAAAGAACAAGCGGGTTTCAGAAAGAACAGAAGATGTGCAGATCATATATTTGCCCTCAGGAACATTATAGAGCAGTGCTCAGAATGGCAGAGACAGCTGTACATTAACTTTGTTGATTTTGAAAAGGCTTTCGACAGCATACACAGGGACAGCCTATGGAAAATTCTGAGGGCTTATGGAATTCCCAGCCGCATTGTTTCCATTATAAAAAGCCTCTATTCTAACTTTACGTGCAGTGTTGGATCGAGTAATGTAACTTTCGAAGTGAAAACAGGAGTACGACAGGGATGCCCCTTATCAACAACATTATTTTTGACAGTCATAGATTGGGTGATGCGCCAGACAACAGAGGGCAGTCCAAGAGGAATTAGATGGACAATGTTTTCTACACTGGAAGATTTGGAATATGCAGATGACATTGCACTGCTCGCGCATTCACACCAACACATTCAAAACAAAACTGATAGACTGAATAAGTATGGCCAGCAGGTTGGCCTGAACATCAATCTGAAGAAGACGGAGGTCATGACACTAAATGTGGGCAATCCTGAGCCAATAACAGTAAAGAACCAGAAGTTAGAACAGACAGACACATTTACTTACCTAGGAAGCATAGTAACACCTGACGGCGGAACAAGCAAGGACATTAACAACAGAATGAATAAAGCGAGAACAGCCTTTGCTATTCTCAACAACATTTGGAAGTCTTCCCAGTACAGCACAAACACCAAATTAAGACTGTATGAGAGCTGCGTACTTTCTGTGCTTCTCTATGGTGCGGAATGTTGGAGAGTAACAGAGAAGGAAATGTCGAAACTGTCCTCCTTCCACACAATCTGCCTAAGGAAAATTCTCCGAATCTTTTGGCCAAACACCATCAGCAACCAAGAACTACTTATTCGGAGTAACCAGGAGGACATGCACACCATCATAGCTGGCAGACGCTGGAGTTGGGTTGGCCATGTCCTCAGAAGGGATCCTGATACCATCGCAAGAACAGCTATGCTATGGACCCCCGAGGGAAAGCGAAAGAGAGGCCGACCAAAAACAACTTGGCGGAGAACTGTGGAAGCTGAGATGCAAAGAATGAACCACAGTTGGGGCACTGTACGAAGGATGGCCGCCGACCGAGCAAAGTGGAATACATTTGTTGCTGTCCTACAAGACGCCACCAGGCGTGATGGCCGCTGACTGCTTTGACGGTTGGCGGTTATGGATCAAAGAAGAAGAAGAAGTAACCATTAGGGAGAAGAATACTGGTGTAAATTGTTTCAGATGAAGCTAGCAGTTGGCCTACCGCTCTGAACTCAGTGTTTGTTATGTATTGTGTTTCAGTGTGGAAATAGATTATAAATTAGTTCTGAAGTAGGAGGTACAACCTTCTTGTTTCAGGGACCGTGGTCCTAACTTATTGAAGCAGCACCTGGTCTGAGTTTTGCTGAATCCAGAGGCTGGTAGCTTACTCCTTGGTCAAGATAGCGACCATTATTGTCTCTCAAGAATACGGTGAAGCAAGCGAGCAGAGGAGACTGTTTCCTGCCGCCTTCACAGAAGATAAGATTCTGTGGCCAGAGCAGCTCAATCTTATGTACCCCCCTCAAAAATTGACAGTATATTAAATAAAGAGGGACAATAAATTGTTTCAAATGACAGGAACTGTGAACTTTTCCCAATACTATTTCCACCAGAAACAAACACTTGAAGTCATGATGACAAACAACCACCTAGCTTGAAAAAGCCAGTATTACCTCATAGTACTACATCACAACTTACACACATATGATAATAACAATAATATATGTCAATACAAAGATCATATCTATAAATTGTGTACATATAACTTGTGATTACATTTGATTGTGATTCCTGGTTCACTTTGTAGTTGAATCAGGATATCTAATATTTGAAGGAATTAATACATATATTTTTAAACTTTAAAACTTGACTTATTAAGATAGTCTTATAGAGTGTTTTATGTGTGTGAGTGTCACAGTGTTGTAAAGAGTTGTGGATTAAACTAAATTGTTTATCTGTCTGTTGTTGTTGTGACTTACACTTCATCATTTTCATAACCCTAGACATTCAACGTAGTCATCACAATATTCCAGAATAATTCTGACTGAGGTCTAAATGTGGTAGCAAAGTAAGGTTATCTGTAAAACACTACAACTATTAGATACAGATACCTTCACAGCTGATCTCAGTCAGTACACTAAGTCCCCTATAAATATTTATATCATCCCACTTTACCACATATATTGGGGTCTCGCTCCCGGGATATTGAACCTTCCCCTAGTATATATATTGGGAGTAATTCACTTCTGGAAATAATAAAAATTAAAAAGGTATCCTTGGTTGGAAATAAATAAGGTTGAGCTCTCAGTGCTTGTGGTTCTCCTTAGTTAATTAGACATAGATAAAATTGTTTGGTTAAATATTTTATACATTTACCTGTTAGAAAATGGCGGACCTGGCCAAATTTCGATCTGCTGCTGTGCAGACTGCTAAAGAGTTAGGAATGGACGGGCAAGTTATGATTGCTTATGTCACCACTGAATGTGACAAATTTATTGAACGTGAAGAAAGAAAATTTGAAGCCGAAAGAAAGTTAGAGGCTGAAAAAGAAATTAAGAAGTTACAATTAGAGGCTGAGGCTGAGACTAAGAGGCTGCAGATTGAGGCCGACAAAGAGGCTAAAGCATTGGAGGCAGATAAGGAGATAAAAGGCTCCAGTATGAAGAGAAGAACCTGGAGGCAGAAAGAGAAGACAAGAGACTGGCTACAGAAAGAGAGGAAAGAAGGCAAGCTACAGAAAGAGAGGAAAGAAGATTGACTGCAGAGAGGGAAGCAGAGGATAAGAGATTACAAAGGGAACATGAGTTACGACTAAGGGAGTTTGAGTTTCAAGGCCATGCTCCTGAAAATGGTGCCAGTCCCTTTACCTCTGATGCTACTGCTAGTCAGGGAGCCTCAACCTCAGCTATGAACTTTCATTTAGATCATTTTGTTGAGAAAGACGATGATATCGAGAGTTATCTAAATAGATATGAACTATTAGCTACCACGTATGGGTTAGAGAGAGAAAGGTGGAGCTTAAAGTTATCTCAAGGACTTCGTGGTGCAGCTTATGAAGTGTTTGCCAAAATGAGCAGAGGTGATCAAGAAAATTATGACATGCTAAAGCAGGCTCTTGTGTTAAGATATGAAAAGCATGGTGAATTTTATAGAAAAAAATTTAGGAATGCTAAACTACTGTCAGGTGAAACCTATCACCAGTTCTCTGCACGGTTAGAGACATACTTGGAGAAATGGACTTCTCTGGGGAAAACCCAAGATCTTAAGGAAATGATCCTTATAGAACAACTAAGAGAGTCCATGGCTCCAGACCTGAGAAGGTTTCTCATGGAACAAGGTGCAGAGAGACTGGGTGAGTTACTGAATGTTGCAGAAAGGTATCAAGCAGCTCAAGCAGAGGTAACAGGTAATAAAAAGAAACAGGTAGATAATTTTAAGGCACCACAGAACTTTAATAAATTTGATCCTAGAGATCAGAACACGGGTAAGCACCAGTTTGATAGGCCACGGTATGACAATAAAAATAAAACCCCACAATTCGATGAAAGGAAATTTGATGAAAGAAAATCTTTCAACCAAGGAAGGAGGTGGTGTAAAAATTGTAAGATGAACAATCATGACACTGACCATTGTAGAAGGAAACCTCCTCATTGTGCTGCTATGACATCTGGAAAGAAGGGAAAAAAGGTCAAACCTGCGGAACTACAGGAATCATACCACCCCCCAGTGTGTGAAGATGTAATCTGTAATGGTGTCACCATACGGTGCTTGTATGATACAGGTCTAGATTATGATTCCGTTGTGAGTTCTCACCTGGTGCAGGCAGATCAATACACCACAGAAACAGTGGAGATCCAAACTGCAACCAAGGATGTAGCTACCATGACACTTCCCGTCGCCCGGATAAAGTTGAAAACTCGATATGTGGAAGGAATCATAAAAGCAGCAGTGATAAATGAGCCAATCTACCCTCTGATATTGGGGTGTAGATATGTCTTCTTGAGGAATCCCAAGAGACCTGTGATATTGGCAACAGTGCAGACCAGATCACAGTCTAAAAAGGAGGAGGATAATCCAATAAATACTCATCCAGATGAGATGAGGAAGGCACAGGCGGAGGACAAAACACTCAAGCCGTGTTTCAAGAAGTTGCCCAAATCTCATACACCTCCAGGCAAGGGAGAATTTTATATGAAGAACAAGCTGATTTATAGGAAGGCTGGATCTGAATCCAATGGTCACGGACAGCTGGTCCTTCCCACTTCATATAGGACTAAAGTGTTGGAACTAGGGCATGCGATTCCCTTCAGTGGTCATATGGGGATCAGCGCAACAGGACAGCGTATAGCTTGTCACTATTTCTGGCCAGGGATAACTGAAGATATCAAACGATATGTAAAATCCTGTCCAGAGTGCCAACGAGTAGCACCTAAGCATTGGACTGCACCAGCAACTCTGGGGGGAATGCCCATAGTGGGAACACCCTTTGAGAGAGTTGCTGTGGATCTTGTGGGACCTCTCACTCGAACTAAGAGAAGGAACAGCTACATTCTGACTCTGGTGGACACTTGTTCTATGTGGGGAGAGGCGGTAGCCCTGTCATCGATTGACTCTAAGCATGTGGCAGAGGCATTACTCACAATTTTCACTAGGTTAGGCTTTCCCAATCAAATCTTGACTGATAATGGCTCTCAGTTCAAGGGGAAACTAACAGAAGAAGTTTTCAGGATCTTCCAGGCCAAACACTTCCATTGTATTGTGTACCATCCCCAAGGGAACGGCCAAGTGGAAAGATTTAATGGCACGTTGATGTCGATCCTGAGAAAGTTGGCACACGAAAAACCAGATACATGGGACCAGTACCTTCACGCCGCCCTCTTTGCTTATCGGGAGGTACCCCATAGTTCAACCGGGATGGCCCCGGCAACATTATTATTTGGAAGGCCAATAAAAGGTCCACTCGAAGCGCTGTTAAGAACGTGGACTGATGAAAAGGCAGAGGAAAATATTACATCCTCCTACCAATATGTGAATGAGCTGACCACTCGTTTAAAAACTGGCTGGAAACTTGCCAATGAAAATTTGAGACAAGCCAGGAAGAAACATGCTGCCTATTACAACAGGAAAGCTAAAGACAGAGATTTGGCTGTGGGAGAGAAGGTACTGCTTCTTCTACCCGGTAGTCAGAATAAATTACAAATTGGATGGCAAGGTCCATATACAGTTCTAGAGAAGGTGTCTAGAACAAATTATAAGATAGATAAGAAGGGGAAAGAAAAAATCTATCATGTGAATCTCCTGAAGAAATATTTAGAAAGAGAAAATCAGGAAGAGACACACTTGTTGACCTTGTCCATTGCAATGGAGATGAAAAAGGAACCACTTTCATCATTTGAATATCCATTACATCCCTGTGAGACAGCGGCAAGGTAAAAATCAGTACACATTTAACGAAAAATCAGAAGGAGAGAGTGCAACAGGTTCTAGATGATCATACAGAGGTGTTAACAGACCGACCGGGGCATACAAACTTATTGGAATATGATATGAAACTGATAGACCCCACACCTGTCTGTATGAAACCCTATTCGATTCCTTTTGCTAAGGAGAAAGCTTTGAAGGAAGAGATAGACTACTTTTTGAAGGAAGGAATAATTTCACACAGTGAATCTTCGTATAGTTCCAGTGTGGTACTCTTAAGGAAACCCTCTGCAGAACATAGACTCTGTATAGATTACAGGAGACTGAATGCTATCACAGAAGGTCAGGTGGATCCATTGCCGGATACAAATCAGTTGTTTGCCAGGCTAAATAAAGCTAAATATTTCTCAAAAGTGGATCTGAGTAAAGGATACTATCAGATTCCAGTAAAGCCTGAGGTTAGACCATACCTAGCTTTTAGTACCTCAGAGGGACACTATGAGTTTAACAGATTGCCATTTGGATTGAAGAATGCGCCTAGTGTCTTCTCTAGAATGATGAGAAAATTATTGGACCCTCTGAATAATCCATGCATCACAAATTTCATGGATGATATCCTTATAGCAACAGAAACATTTGAGGAACACATTGACTCTCTGAACATGCTGTTTAATCGACTTAGAGAAGCGAATTTAACAGCCCGACCAACTAAATGTTGCGTTGGATGTAAAGAATTAGAATTCTTGGGACACACAGTTCATCAGGGAAACATGACCCCTGACCCCAAGAATTTAGAGAAACTAAAGAAAGCCCCGAGACCACAAACCAAGAAAGACGTGAGATCCTTTGTCTCATTATGTGGTTTCTACCAAAAGTATATCAAAAACTTTAATTCAATATGTGCACCGTTAACTGATTTGACACGCAAAGGAAATCCAGATCGAATTACATGGACAGCACAATGTGAATTGGCTTACCAGGAATTGAAGGAAAAGCTCACAAGCAAACCTATTTTGAAATTACCTGACTTAAGTCAAGAATTCATTGTAAGAACGGATGCCAGTAATATCGGGTTAGGTGCGACCCTGTTACAGAAATCAGATGCACTGGATGGGGACTTAAGCCCAGTGGCGTATGCTAGCAGAAAGTTGAATAAAGCTGAAACCAATTACTCAACTAGCGAAAAAGAATGTCTTGCAGTAATATGGGCGATAAAGAAATTCAATATTTATCTGTATGGGAAGGCATTTAAGTGGCAAACGGATCACAAACCCTTGTCGTTTCTAGCACAGGCTAGGCATGAAAATTCTAGGTTACTCAGATGGTCCTTACTTTTGCAGCCATTTGAGTTCAGCAAAGAGCATATTTCTGGAAAAACAAATCTGGGAGCGGATTTTTTAAGCCGCCATCCGTGTGATGAGAATCACCGTAAGCCCCAGAAATAATAATAAATTTCTCTATGTGTATATAGAATTATAGACTGACATATAACGTCTGTTTTAAGTGGGGAGAATTTGTCGTGAAACATTCTAAATCCACATATATAAATTAAAAAGTAAATGTAAAGCCAAACGCATTAATTCAATAAAAGGGAAAGAAGAATGGTTAAAGACCCGTGCTTTCCAATAGCGTACGCCTGTGTTAATAGAACGTCATGCTAGTTGAACAAGAAAACCCCTTTTTATGCTCCGTCTGCATAAAACTACACACGTTCGAAAAATACACTTAGTACTGTGTTTCTTAGAAAACCTTGAGATACGCAAGCTGCTTAATGACCTAGATTAATACTAGCATTAATTTCATTTTCTGCCATCAATGGTACCTATACCTTGTAGCGGTATGGCAGCTTGCGTACCCTGACAATCCCCAGAGCTATGCCAGTGGGAGTTTTACTCCTGGTAGGTTCAACCAAGCTGGACTGGTCTGTGTGGGTAGGGGTCAGACAAAAGCTGGTACCCTGGTCCTCCAGGTTGGGGGTTTTAGCATAGGGCTGACACCCCTGTCTATGTAAAAAAAATCGCACGTTACGGAAACAACAATAAATGGAAAAACTTTGCTGCGGGATGGACATTCGGAGTCTGTGGCTCGTATGACTGTCAGTGGTGAAAGCCGAAAGGAAGCCACTGACATGAAAACGGATGTCCTGACCGCAAAACAGGATACAAGAATAGGTTTTTGGAATGTCAGGACAATGTACGAGACAGGTAAACTAAGACAGGTCACGGCAGAAATGAGAAACTATAGGTTACACATTCTAGGGATAAGCGAGAGCAGATGGACAGGGGCAAGAAAAGTTAAAACAGCAACAGGAGAAACAGTACTTTACTCTGGAAGAGAGGATGGACAGCACAATGAAGGCGTAGCCATTATTCTACAGAAAGGAATAGAAAGGACATTACTGGATTGGAAACCCATCAACAACAGACTGATAAGATTAAGATTGAGAGGGAGATTCACCAACACTACAATAATACTGATAATAGTTTCTTCTTATATTAATATTCTCATACCAAATACTTCCACTGTTATATTCTACCGTGTTGGACACAGTTAACAATCTAGGTCGAGGACTATCAAGCAATGCGAGAATACATAAGCCACGCCCACACAGGGCTCTCATAACACGTGAACTCCATAGGTTTCATTCCGTTAAATAAACTGGTCCACCAGACTGTAGAGATCTTAATTTGTTACAGATGGGTTTATTAAATATTATAACTGATGACTGGTCTTAGAGATTGATTAAATGGTGATGGGTGTTTCTTTAATGGTTACACTGTTCATACGCCCACACAGAGCAGAACATAATTCTTATATCACGCGAACGTCAAAATATCAAATTCTGTAAGACTAACATACCACTGCTACACACGAGATGCTGTTAGTGAATTCAATCTGTTTGTTGACCTAGATTTCCGCCACCCAGGCTATTTATGGTCATGCGTGACTACCGTCACGCCTACTGTTCTCCTACCGTGTTAAATGTTGTAGTGAGTGTGCGTGGGTGCATTCACACGTCACAGATACGCACGTACAAGTCGTGGAACTGCAGGTGACATATAACGTAATTTATTGTCACAATACGTTCATGAAATACACCGTCAAACATAACTCACAACAAGAAAGTACTATAGTCACATCTCCACTTCTCATAATCATTAGCGCTCTACAACATCAACACTAGATCCTCTCAGCAACGGTCATCCTCGCCGTGCTGACAATAATAAATGGCCTCAAACGATGCTTCTAACATCAGCATTATAATAAATAGACAATGGATCCTTTTCCCAGCAAACGGTTGTCCAATAAATAATGGCCTCCTTAAATATGCGTCATCAAAGACGCTCTCAACCTTGGCGCTTTAATATAGCTGTAGATCCTCTCAGCAACGGTCATCCTCGCCGTGCTGACAATAATAAATGGCCTCAAACGATGCTTCTAACATCAGCATTATAATAAATAGACAATGGATCCTTTTTCCCAGCAAACGGTTGTCCTCACCGTGCTATCAACAACAAATTCCTCAACTATGCCCCATCAAAGACGCTCTCAACCTTGGCGCTTTAATGTAGATGTGGATCCTCTCAATAATAACGATGGCCTCTCAAATATGCCTCATCAAATATCATATAGATCCGGTTAGCCAACGGACATCATCCTCGCCGTGCTAACTACATCAATGGTGAATACTTTCGGCAATTTCTCGCAAGACTGCACTCCCTGGCAATCTGCAGTAATCTCGCCTTCACTCATCTTGACATTTATATATTCAAACATAAGTCCTGGATCCTTACCTCTTCAAAAATACTCACAAACACAATTCTCCAATAAACTCAGAAATTATAGGCCTACACAAATAATGGCCTTTATCTTTTGCACTGCGCAGGCATATTCAAAACACACACTGTAGGACCGACCTCTCCCGTCGGTACCCAAAAACAGAATGCCCTTCGTTCACACACTAGACCCGCCAAAAAAGACACGAGACTCGGTTGTTTAAAAAACACAACTCAGTCTCGATAATTGCATGGGCTAGTCACACGAGCTTACTCACAGCTCAAGACAGTTCAGAGAAAAAAAACATCTCCGCGATTTGAACTGACCAGTGTTCGCCACTTGGAAACTTCTCGATCACACGAGGGAATTCCCCTAATACTATTTTAACTTAACATCAGCTTAACCAAGCAACGTAACTCGTAATCGAATCTATTTGCTTAACATTTTCAAGATCACTTCCCTTTGATAATATTTACTCTGTATCAGTTGCCACACCGCCCGGGAAAAAAATGATTTATCATTTTTTTTGAAAATGTAAGTCCCAAAAATTTAAAGATAAATGAAATTATATTATATGGCTACCAAAAAATGTATCTATCCAAAAAATGTACCCATCAAAAAATGTACATCCACCCGAGATATCAGCAATAAATGTAATATTACAACTAAAACATCAAACATAATCAATCAAATATCCCAATGAATGTTACCGATGTATATTACAACAAAAGCATCAATCATAATACAAGCATACCAAAATTAATCTTAATAGAACACTAAGCTAAGTACATTTAGTACAAGTAACAACCAATAGAAAGTGAAAGAACAAGATCAAACAACAGAAGAATGATCTGTAGTAAAGAAAAGTAAGAAATCAGAAAATGAGAAACAATTAACAATAGCACAAGATAACCAATAAGAACAACAATTTCATGTACAATAAATACAAATTTACCAAAATACTAGTTACATTATATTAAGTTATATAATTAACTCAAGAATACAACGAATGAAAGTATAAGTATTGAAAGAAGAAGAAGTATACCAGTAGAATGAAGAGAAACGAAGATGTGATACGGAAATATAAACAAGATATGAACACATATCGGAAAGACAACAAAAAGATAGAATGAAATGAAGGATAGTCAACAAAGACGAATGGAAAGCAAAGGTATGAACGCATAGAAAGTCAATAACAATACATACTAATCTTACCAAAAAATTAAATACAAACATGATTACAAGGCACAAAACAAAATGTCAAAGTATATCCATACTAACACCACAAAACGAATAATCCATAACTAAACAAAGTCTAATAAGTAATTTAACTAAGTTACAAAAGCACAAAAATAAATTACAATGCCAAAAAACAATTTTTTTCCAAAAATTACCATACAAAAATATTTCAGAACGATAAGTTATCAAAAAATGAAATTATTATTTAAGTAATTCTAAGTCATAACTAATAAACTAACAATGAAATTAACTTTTAACAAAATGAGAGAAGTATAAAATATCTTATCTCTAGACAAACACTTAAATCAAAACATGTAAGTTTTTTTTTCAAAAAATACATCACCAAAAAAAAAACCTAAGAAAAATACGATGTCATCTGTATATCAACTTACCAACATACAAACATAACATAATGTTACAACAATCTATCCATCTTTAACAAACAAAAGTATCAGATGTGTCTATCAATTTTACAAAAAAGTTCAATTTAATTTAAAAGATAATTCTGACTAACAATAGCGTTGAGTTTGAGTGTTATTTAACTGTAAATCTATATCTTACTCAGCCTAGTATAAATCTAAAATTTAATGGAACAATAGGATATGAAAAAAATTACAGCTACAATCCGAAAAATATACAGAAAAAATGAGCACAGGTTTGACACCGCTCACTGCATTTATCAAAAATTACACACACATTATTACCAACACATATGTTACACACAATCAAAACAGAATAGTATACAATTGCATAAAAAATTGGACTGGTACATTCGAAACAGTCATATATGTTCCACACAAAAAATATATATAGCAATCAAATGATGCATCAAAATGAACATCATAATGTTTCAAAGAAATTACCAATATTTTAATACAACATCATATGATATATTATCCACAGAATACAATAACATGTACTATTCTAAAAAATAAATCAACTGTAAAAAAAAATATATCCCGACAATCTGTCAATAATTCTTGATCCTCCAAAAAGTGACTCGTCAGATGTATAGCGAGACGCTAATAGATTCTGCTTGATAGATAATCCACATTCTTCACGAATAATGTCAACAAGTGCGCCAACTCATCACAACGTCGCACGCTACGAGACAATACAAATGAAAATTTCTATTAATCATCTGTTAGATTTAATAAGGAAAACGGAAAATCAACTTTCACGTTTACCTATCCCTTGGGGTGGAGTAGAGTCTTGGCCCCTTTTCACACACCTCAACAAGTCCTCCTTACATCACAGAAGGCTTAGCGACCACTTGACCCTAACGAAAGTTCATCCTTGTAGGCTGAAAAAAAATTACTACGTTCACAAGAACGAGATGACCTTTCGACACCAATAGTGTGACAATCAATAGTATTATTACTTTGCTTGTTAATAACTTTGCTCTTATGTGGAGCACAGCTAACCTGGTTACGATTTCTATAATTACTGTTAAGAACATTGTTATTTGTTCTATTGACACAGTTGTACTGTTTTACATCCCAGTTAGCATAATTACAATTTGCATTTCCTCTTGGATAAAAATATCTACTAGATAGAAATGGCTTTTTATCAACAATTTTATTACCAGATTGACACTCTTTCACATAATTATTTCCACTATAATTTCTAATACTCTTAGAATCACGATGTTGTGATCTGTCAAATTGTTTCTTGTTTTTAGGCAAAGAAACATTACTATATGAAGAAATCCCTTGGTACATTTTAACCTCAGGGTTATATCTCCTATCAAAAGTATTTTTATCCTTGATTGTGGCAGTGTGTTTAAGAAATGGGTCACACTGACTTGACTGGGTATGACCGAAAGATTTAACCATATCTTTATTGTTTTTCACAAAATATGTTTCCTTCCTGGAATAAGGAGTGTTATTTTTCTTCCATGGTATCAAGCCATCAGGGTTCTCACTTAATACCTTGTTTGTTTTTAACAACTTAAATTGAAATTTATTATTGTTTCTTTTTTTATCTACAGGGTTATCTAATACTGTAGATTTTCCTTTGCTAGCTTGCCGCCAGGAACCAATATCGCTAGAATCATCCGTATTGCGTTGAAAGTTATATTTCCCTCGGAAAGATTTCTGTGCATTATTCTTGCTTTTAGAGTCCGCAAAAAGTGTAGAGGACTGATTTTTTGCTTTATGTCTTTCCCTGTCAACACTGACAGAAGACCACCTTTTTTTCTTTAAGAGAATGTCAAGTAGACCGTCCATTCTCATTCTGGCTTCTGAAATTTGAATATCTTTAAGTGCAACCTGCTCACTTAATTTCTTGTTTAAGCTCTCAGCTCTTAAAACCTTGCAGCTTTCCTCTGCTAGCATATTTTCAAACTTAGTGACTTTCTCTCTCTCAACCATCAACTCTACTAATGTCTCTTTCTCATACTGTTCTTTATTTTCTCTTAACTGAGTCAATTCTAGTTGTAGAGACTGAATCTTAATATCATCATTGTCATTCATAATCTCTTTATTCTTCTTAAGGGGTACAATATTCATGTCCTTAATTTGATCACTGAGAATCTCATTATCATGCCTCACCTCATGAAGCATTTGTATGTAAGTCTTCTCATGTTCATTGTTCTCCATTTCCAATTTGTCACATATCTCTCTCCTTTCTTGAAGTTCCTGAGTTAGGTTTCTAACTTCACTATTGTTATCCTTAATCTGAGTTTCTAACTCTTTGATCTTACACAATGCTACACTCAATGCTGTTTGAGTACTAGCAAGTTCTGAGTTTGATTTGCCTAAATCATCTGTAAGTTTAGAGACTTTTTCATGTAACTCTCTTACTTCAGCAGTACATTCTATGACACTTTCCCTTTGCTCTAGGGTACTCTGTTTTATATCCAATTGCTTCTTCTCTTCTAGCATCCTTTTCTTATACCTCTCATCACTTTCATGAATTAGCTTTTCACATATCAATCTATTTATTTCAGACTCAGTCAGTTCACGGTCTCCAAATCCCAATAGTTCACGGTATTTTTTTTCCTCAGGATCTATAACATAGTCCATAGTGACTTACTTACTTAGACAACTATATATGTATTAATTAAACTTTCACCTCATCAAGCCAATTATCTTTTTAAGAAATTGCAATTATTTCTTAATTACTGTACACCAACTTCTGTTATAGTACCTATATATAGCATACACTATCTATGCATCAACATATTCTACATCAATCGATATAATTATCGACAACACAACGACAATTATCAACAGAATAAGTGATGGATAGTATAGACAGACTTGCTGAAATGCAGAAAAGTGGCACAATCTACACAGAACAAAATCACTTATCTTAATAATACTTCTGTCCCTTCCGCCGACACACCAGATATCACAAAGTTCTGCAGATAAAACCGTTCCAGCGCAGAAAGGTACACAAACTAGATTTTCTTCTCTTCAGGTTCTTGCAAAAAGTGTAGAATGCGCTCAACACAGCATCAGCACGTACAGCATACAGGAAACGCAGCACAGCAACCTCCGTGACATTTGACTTGAGATAATCTGCAAACGACTCTTCAAAACACTTCACATTTAGTTAAACTTGACTGTCTACCATTATCTGTCAAATTCCAATTGTAATGTTCTATCCAGAATCCCAAATTATAAACGCGAATACGTAGGTGTTAGCTCCTTCTAGACTGGAAACCACACTGATAATAGTTTCTTCTTATATTAATATTCTCATACCAAATACTTCCACTGTTATATTCTACCGTGTTGGACACAGTAAACAATCTAGGTCGAGGACTATCAAGCAATGCGAGAATACATAAGCCACGCCCACACATGGCTCTCATAACACGTGAACTCCATAGGTTTCATTCCGTTAAATAAACTGGTCCACCAGACTGTAGAGATCTTAATTTGTTACAGATGGGTTTATTAAATATTATAACTGATGACTGGTCTTAGAGATTGATTAAATGGTGATGGGTGTTTCTTTAATGGTTACACTGTTCATACGCCCACACAGAGCAGAACATAATTCTTATATCACGCGAACGTCAAAATATCAAATTCTGTAAGACTAACATACCACTGCTACACACGAGATGCTGTTAGTGAATTCAATCTGTTTGTTGACCTAGATTTCCGCCACCCAGGCTATTTATGGTCATGCGTGACTACCGTCACGCCTACTGTTCTCCTACCGTGTTAAATGTTGTAGTGAGTGTGCGTGGGTGCATTCACACGTCACAGATACGCACGTACAAGTCGTGGAACTGCAGGTGACATATAACGTAATTTATTGTCACAATACGTTCATGAAATACACAGTCAAACATAACTCACAACAAGAAAGTACTATAGTCACATCTCCACTTCTCATAATCATTAGCGCTCTACAACATCAACACTAGCTCCTCTCAGCAACGGTCATCCTCGCCATGCTGACAATAATAAATGGCCTCAAACGATGCTTCTAACATCAGCATTATAATAAATAGACAATGGATCCTTTTCCCAGCAAACGGTTGTCCAATAAATAATGGCCTCCTTAAATATGCTTCATCAAAGACGCTCTCAATCTTGGCGCTTTAATATAGCTGTAGATCCTCTCAGCAACGGTCATCCTCGCCATGCTGACAATAATAAATGGCCTCAAACGATGCTTCTAACATCAGCATTATAATAAATAGACAATGGATCCTTTTTCCCTGCAAACGGTTGTCCTCACCGTGCTATCAACAACAAATTCCTCAACTATGCCCCATCAAAGACGCTCTCAACCTTGGCGCTTTAATGTAGATGTGGATCCTCTCAATAATAACGATGGCCTCTCAAATATGCCTCATCAAATATCATATAGATCCGGTTAGCCAACGGACATCATCCTCGCCGTGCTAACTACATCAATGGTGAATACTTTCGGCAATTTCTCGCAAGACTGCACTCCCTGGCAATCTGCAGTAATCTCGCCTTCACTCATCTTGACATTTATATATTCAAACATAAGTCCTGGATCCTTACCTCTTCAAAAATACTCACAAACACAATTCTCCAATAAACTCAGAAATTATAGGCCTACACAAATAATGGCCTTTATCTTTTGCACTGCGCAGGCATACTCAAAACACACACTGTAGGACCGACCTCTCCCGTCGGTACCCAAAAACAGAATGCCCTTCGTTCACACACTAGACCCGCCAAAAAAGACACGAGACTCGGTTGTTTAAAAAACACAACTCAGTCTCGATAATTGCATGGGCTAGTCACACGAGCTTACTCACAGCTCAAGACAGTTCAGAGAAAAAAAACATCTCCGCGATTTGAACTGACCAGTGTTCGCCACTTGGAAACTTCTCGATCACACGAGGGAATTCCCCTAATACTATTTTAACTTAACATCAGCTTAACCAAGCAACGTAACTCGTAATCGAATCTATTTGCTTAACATTTTCAAGATCACTTCCCTTTGATAATATTTACTCTGTATCAAATACAATGCTACGCACCAACGAATGATAGCGATGAGGAAGTCAAGGATGAATTCTATCAACAACTGCAGAAAGAAATGGAAGATACACCTAGATATGATCTTGTTATAGTAATGGGAGACCTCAATGCGAAAGTTGGTACACACAATACATATAATGAAAGAACAATGGGGAAATGCGGCAGCGGAACAGCAAATGAAAATGGGGATAAACTAATAAGTTTCTGTAGCATTAACAACCTGGTCATTGGAGGAACACTCTTCCCACATAAAGAAATTCACAAATTAACATGGGAATCACCAAATGGTCGGGACAGAAACCAGATAGACCACATCATGGTTAACGGTAGATGGAGACATGCATTACAAGATGTGAAGGTAAGAAGAGGTGAAGATGTGGGAAGTGATCACCATTTAGTAGTAGCAAAACTGAAAGTGAAACTAAGAAGGGCTGCACCAACTGTAACTACACAGAAAAGGTTTGACATCAGCAAATTGAAGGACTCCCTTACCAGAAAAGCTTTTGCGGCCGACATAAAGAAACGATATCAATTTGCCAAAAGTCAGGAAAAGACATTGACTGATGATATAGACCAGAATTTAACACCATTTCAACAATATACAAAGAAAGCAGCAAATCATGCTTGGGATTCCAGGAAAGGAAGAAGCAAGACTGGATAACACCAGAAACATTAAACACCATAACGATGAGAAAGGAAATGAAAAGAAAGAAAACAGAAGCGAAATCCCCCAGGTTAAAGCAACTATATAGCGAACAGTACAGTCAGCTGGACAAGGAAGTTAAACGCCAAACCCGAGCCAACAAAAGGAATTTCCTAGACGATCTTGCAAGACAGGCAGAGGAGGCAGCACTGAGAAATGAACAAAGCACAGTATACAAAATAACTAAATTCATCAGCGGAAAACGAGGTGCAAACAATATTACATTAGTAAGAGATAAGCAAGGTAATCTCATCACGACAGCAGAGGGACAGGAAACAAGATGGGCAGAGCACTTCAGAGAAAATCTGAACAAGGAACCACCAGAGACACCGATGAATGTTCCTGAGGCTGAAAACGATCTAGATGTGAATACAGACATTCCACGAAAAGAAGAAATCATCACAGCAATCAAAGGGTTAAAGAACGGCAAAGCTCCGGGCCATGATAACTTAAATGCAGAGCTATTTAAGACAGACCCTGAGCTAGCAGCAGAACTATTAGAACCACTATTTGCACAAGCCTGGAAAATGGGGACAACACCATTGTTGCGAGGGAGGTTGTGTTGGTTGTTTCTTCTCTTCTTATATATATAATGTCACCACTGTTGCAAAAACCTCCTCTGTTTACATGTGTGACCGTTGAAGATTTTCATTGAACGAAGGAAGCTTCCGCTTCCATTGGCCAGTGCATCAATTCATTCATTCTATTTCTGTATCGTGCTTGATGGTGTATTACGCGAAGATGGGTGTATAATCATGTGACTATCACAACTGTTGGAACTAGTCAACCTCAATGAATGTGATAAGTCCCTTTTGAGTCCAAACGATTTTATTACACATTTTCAGACATCGTACGTTGATCATGAATACATCACATATATAATTTAGAATCCTATATTGAATTAGCTATCTTTGCATATCAGTCCTTTGTCCCGTAAATCTGAATTACTGTAGGCAGAACGACATAACTATATGCACGCGTGGTTGGTGATCCCAACGACCGACAGTGAGATTATGCGTCTGGCACTAATATAACTAAAACGGACTGTTAATTCATCTCGACTAGGTTTAGTCAATTACTAACCTGTAACATTCATCTTTCTTCATCATAACAGTGGACTGACCCATGTCCATAATAAAATACAATATAACTGTGTGGCACTCCATGCCCGACACTATAAGACTACAAGGACACGTCTTCTCAGTTCGACGGTCATTCAAGAAAGGGTCCCGTCTCTTGGTCACGGTGCGTGACTACCAACGCTGAAACGTCACAGCGTTCAATAGGCTAATAATATTTTTACATTACATTAAACGTTGTAACCCCTAAAATCGCATGCTGCTAACCTCTAGCAGACAATGCCAATTAAACTACCGTAACAATTCCCTGTCCGCCGGGGGGAAAAAAATCTATTCGATAGATATTTTTTTTTTCAAAAACCTATATGAATGAATAATATCAAAAATTTAACAAAAATGCGACATATGGCCTACGATGTTCTGTCTAGAACAGTGTCGTGGTCATGTCGACTAACTAACAGTCATCTAATATATTAATGATCATATTATACATAAATGTTATACATAAATTTTATATGAACTAAAAGAGAATGTCTAATGTTGATATCTAATTAATTAATTAACTTAAAATATGTCGCAATGAAATGTCACGTCAAACTAATCTAAAGAATTAAAATTAAACTAATTAATTATACTGAGTGTGTAATAAGAATAAAGTTGTTGAAAATCTAATGCAAGAAAAATGAAAGAAGATGTTAAAGAGAGAAATAAATAAATGAGAAATAAAGTAGAGAAAGAAAATAATGTATAAATTTAACTTAGTTATGTGTGTTGGACATTAATTAAGTTTAGTGTTAAGTTGTTAATACCTACCTAAATTAACCAATTAAATAATAAAGTATTATGTTGTCGTTGGCCATCACAGGTGATGAAGACCACTCTGTTCATCCAATTATTAAGATGTTAGGATAGTCTATGAGTACGAAGGTGACTGATGAGCCCGATGCGGGCCTGGAAGGATCTCGGACAGTGTGGGCAGGGAATGTTTGCTTCATGTGAAGGTTTTATTTCACGATCTTTTCTAGCTTGTCTCCGCTGTTCCGCTGCTGCTCTTCTGGAAGATTCGCATGCCACTGCACCTTTACGAAGAGATGTGCGCCAGGCAGTTCGGTCTTGCGCAGCAGCTTCCCATGTGTCTGGGTTTATGTCAAAGGTTTTTAATGAAGCCTTAAGCGTGTCTTTGAAGCGCTTTTTCTGGCCACCATGGGAGCGTCTACCCTTCTGCATCTCACCATAAAAGAGTATCTTTGGCAGTCGATGGTCTGGCATGCGGACTACATGACCTGCCCAGCGAATCTGTGACTGCATCAGAATAGTATCGATGCTAGGGATACCAGCTCTGTCAAGAACGGCGGTATCCGGGATCTTGTCTTGCCATTTGATGTTCATTATCTTCCTGAGACAGACTGTATGGAAGTGGTTGAGCTTTTTTACGTGGCGCCTGTATACAGTCCATGTTTCACATCCATAAAGCAGCACTGGAAGCACCGCAGCTCTGTATACCTTCAGCTTTGTCTGTAGACTAATGCCACTTCGATGCCAAACATTGGTGTATAGTCTGCCAAATGTGCTGCTGGCTTTGGAGATCCTGGTGTTCACCTCATCATCAATGACGATGTTCTGGGATAGTGTACTACCAAGGTATGTGAACCTGTTCACAACATTCAGTTTCTCACCATTTACCTTGATGACTGGCTCAGTATAAATTGTGCCAGGAGCTGGTTGGTACATGATTTCTGTTTTCTTCGTGTTGATGGTAAGCCCAAAGTTGGAGCAGGCTTCGGAGAATCTATCAACGCTACGCTGCAGATCAGCCTCTGAGCCAGCACTGAGGGCACAATCGTCAGCAAACAGAAGATCCCTGATGGTGTGTGATTTGACCTTGGTTTTTGCTTGAAGCCTCCTAAGGTTAAACAATTTTCCATCAATACGATATCTGATGTCGATTCCTGTGTCCCCGTCTCTGAAAGCATCAGTCAGCATAGCAGAAAACATGATACTGAAAAGAATCGGTGCAAGTACACACCCTTGTTTAACTCCATTTGAGACTGGGAAAGGCTCCGATAGCTCACCGTCTTCCTAAACTCTAGCCTGCATTCCATCATGCAGCTGCTGCACTATTGAGATAAATTTCTTTGGGCAGCCGTATTTTGCCATGATCTTCCATAGACCCTCTCTACTGACCGTGTCGAACGCCTTTGTCAAGTCGATGAAAGTTGTGTACAGGTCACAGTGCTGTTCTTGGGATTTTTCTTGAAGCTGTCTTGCAGCGAACACCATATCGGTGGTTCCACGTTCTTTCCGGAATCCACACTGACTTTCAGGTAGAAGACCTTTGTCAAGATGAGCCGTAAGGCGATTAAGAAGGATTCTGACAAATATCTTCCCAGCGATTGATAGTAGTGAGATGCCTCGATGATTGTTACAGTCTTGGCGATTACCTTTACGTTTATAAAGATGTATAATTGACGCATCCTTGAGATTGTGTGGGATGGTTTCACTCTGCCACATTTGCTGGAAGATCATGTGAAGTTTCTCTATCAGAACTGTACCGCCATCTTTATAGACTTCAACAGGAATTGAATCGGAGCCGGGGGCCTTTCCACTAGAAAGTTGACGAATCGCTTTTTGAGTCTCCTCCAAAGTCGGTATTTCATCTAGTGCTTCATTTATAGGAATTTGGGGCAGTCGGTTGATGGCTTCATCATTAATAGATGATGGCTGGTTCAGAATATTATTAAAGTGTTCGACCCAGCGTTGGAGAATTTTTTCCTTGTCTGTAATTAGTGTTTTTCCATCTGCATTAAGGAGGGGAAATGATCCTGATGATGTTGGACCATAGACCGCTTTGAGTGCATGGTAAAAAATTTTCAAGTCATGGCTGTCAGCAAAGCCTTGGAGCTCATCTGCTTTATTACTCAGCCATGAATCCTGCATCTGGCGTAGTTTATGTTGGACGATTCTACGCATGTTGTTGAAAGCGTCTTTCTTGGATGTAGATTTTGGATCATTTAAATATGCTTTATGGAGATGGTGTTTCTCAGCCAACATCTTCTTTATATCATCTGAGTTCTCATCAAACCAGTCATTTTGTTTCTTGATGGCGGGACCCAGGACCTCTGTAGCAGTGTTGTAGATCTGCTCGCTTAGGGCTGTCCAATTTGTTTCCGCACTTTGGCCGTCTAACGAGATAGATTTGAGACGGTCTTCTAAGGTGTCAGTGAATGACTGTTTAATTTTTGTCTTCTTTAGTTTGGTAATATCCAGCCTTTTTTGAGTTTTCTTTCCCTGAGGGCGCCTGGCAGGTTGGATACGAATTTTAAGTTTAGACACAATGAGGCGATGATCAGTCCAGCATTCGGCACCACACATGGACTTGGTCACCCGGACATCTTGCCTGTCCTTCTTCCTAACAATTACATAGTCAATTAGGTGCCAATGCTTTGAGCGAGGGTGCATCCAGGAGGTCCTGTTGCGGATAGGAAGTCGAAAAATGGTGTTGGTGACAAGGAGGTTATGTTCTGCGCAAGTCTGGAGGAGAAGAAGTCCATTGCTGTTACAGCGACCCACGCCGTACTTTCCGATAGTGCCATTCCAGGAGATGTTATCTGAGCCTACTCTTGCATTAAAGTCACCAAGAATAATAAGCTTATCTGCTTTGGGAACTGATGCAATGACTGCATGTAGTTCTTCGTAAAACTTATCCTTGACGTCATCCTGGTTTGTCATAGTTGGTGCATACGCGCTAATGATGGTGGCATGTTTCCTTCCATAAAGCAGCGGGATCTTGACCGTCATGAGTCGGTCATTTATTCCCTTTGGGGGCTCCGCTAGCTTGCCAATAATTGCTGTTTTGATTGCAAATCCAACCCCTGCTTCTCATCTTTCTTCAGTTCCTCTTCCGCTCCAATAGAATGTATAACCTGCACCCTTTTCGCAAAGTTGGCCCTCGCCTGCAAGTCGAGTTTCACTCAGTGCTGCTATGTCAATGTTGTATCTGGCCAGTTCTCTCCCTATCAGGGCAGTTCGCCTCTCGGGTCTGTTTGTGTTAAAGTCTTTGTCGAGTAGAGTGCGCACATTCCATGCGCCTAGAATGAGGGGGAAAAATCTGTCCTTTCTTTTTCTTATGTGTCGCCCGCTGAAGTAGGGTACCCACCAACCGCGGTAAGCTGGTTAGGTAATGGTGGAGCAGGCAATGTTTAGGGCACCTTTTCTAGCCCATTCCTCATGCCATGGAGGTGAGCAGTGCTTTCCTAAAGAGGGCTGCTCAGTCACTCAGGGGGCTGCCGAATCCCACTGCTGCTCCGATCAGTGGAAGACGACCATATGGCCTGAGCCGCCTGTGTGTAGGTCTGCGACTACGACTGCCAGCGCACCCACGCCTGCCGCTTCGCCGCTCGCCCATCGCCACATGACTTGTTGTGAGTGGATGGATGAGTGGATGAAAGAGTGACTTGCGCAGTGATTTGGTTTAAAGTGAGGAAGAGTTGCGCATTTCGTCGACCTCACTCTCTCGCCTGGGTCCATCTTAATCCAGTGGCAAGACAAGTCAAGACGACTGGAGATAAAGTCAGGTGCAGTGGATGACCATGGCTTTCTACGTGCCTCGCCATGCTCCTTACGCTCCACAGCGCGTTGCTGGTAATCGCCGTCATGCCCGTTGAACCAACAGGTGGATTCTTCCGCGCAGTCTACCGAATCCAGTCTTCGCATGCATGGGTAGGCAGACCCTAACTCACCGAAGGTTTATAACCAGTCGGCTACCCTCACCTAGTTTAGCCGGCCTGTCAAAGCCGTTTCCCGGGGGGTGGCCGCTGTCGCATGCTGACAGCTACGAGGAGCCACAGGTGAGAGCTGAATGCCAGGTTTGGACCAAAGGTGGCCGAGCTGCCCTGAAAAGGGCATGACAGCTCCTTAACCAGAGGTACTACCAATACCTGACATCCCAACAATAATTATTAACATAATTATTAACTATATAATATAATAGTTACATCCAATAATATTATCTAAGAATCATGTGAGTTTTTTTTTTCTTTCATTTTTTCCAAATTTCATTTCATTTTTTTTCATATTTATCTCACATTTCATTTTAATTTCCATTATTTCAACGACTTAATTAAAATTAATTAACGTTGGATATGATGATCCATCCGTAGGCTTGATCCTTGTGAATTCTGATTAGAAAAAATGTTTAAGTGTTCCAATTCATAAGTATCGACGTTCTTGACAATAGTTCATGTCACATCCTGAATTAGTTCGATAGAATTTCAATTATTTTCACTTGATTCACGAAATGGTTTCAAATAGTTTTATCATGAATGGACACCAAGCAAAGTCCTGGCGTAAATACGAACATAGTGTCACTTGATTTCGTTCATTTCATATATAACATGTCTTTAGTGAGCAGATACGTGTATTGTAGGCAATGGTTCCTTTCTATGTCGAAAAGCAACGATAGTGCTATGTCTTTTGGGTAAGTTTCTGCGACGTTAATATTGTTCATGACTCGACATCAGAAGGGTTTCTGGAGAGAGTATCTGCCAAGACGTTCTCTGATCCTGTAATGTACTCGATGGAGAAATCAAAAGGCTGAAGGAGAATAGCGAATCTTGTGAGCTTTGGACTTTTATGATTCGCCTGTCGTAGTGATGCTACGGCTTTCTGATCTGTCTGGACCACGAATGGGGCTCCCGGCAGAAATTTCTCCAACTTTGTTATCGCCCATACAACTGCCAACAATTCGCGGTCGACAGTGGAGTATTTCACCTCTGGCGGTTTCAGTTTCCGTGAGACATACAAGGATGGATGGAGGATGTCGTCATGATATTGGAGCAAACATGCGCCAATTCCGTAATTACTCGCATCTGTGCGGAGAATAAACTTTTTGGAAGCATCAGGTAGTCTCAAAATCGGTGGGTGTGAAAAAGGATGCTCGGTCAATCGAAGAATGAACATCAATATTTTCATGATTGTCTGTTTCCCTTTTTTCAGTGTCTATAGTCTCTAATTGTTTCGTCTGTGCTCTGGTTATCACTGCATTTCCAATGCATAGATTATTTTTTTCCCATTCAATAATCTCTTCTGGTGTGCAATCCTTACTTCCATGTATGCATCCCACCATAAGGTCGGCAATTGTGTTCCTTAACATGCATGCTTTAACGTTGCCTGTGAAAAAAGGTGTATTAATATGTATAATAGCAGTTGGATAACATTCTATTGTTCCTCCAAAAGTCATGCACCTGACATGTTCTCCAGTTGCACAATTAGGATGAACAAGTGACTGACGGGTTCCGATCGTTGTCGATCCAGAATCTCTTAAAACTGAGACGATGGATCCATTAACTTTTCCTCTGTTGAAGATCAGCGAGCCTGTTCCGTCATTGACTGCCAGACTGACTTCTGGGAGAATGTGTCCGCAGTTCAGAACCGTCTCTTTTGCTTTCTGAAATATAAGATTACATTCTGGGCAACTATTTGCCACATTATAATTCATTGCATAACATGTAGACGAAGACTGTATTCTGTTATTAATAGGTGAACTCTGAACCCCAGGGGTTGTAGCATTAGTAACGGCTGCCCCCGTATTATGATTATAATTTGTCGATCTACGAGAATGAGAACGATGACGAGAATAATCATTTGAATTATCCCGTTGTCCCCTATTGTAACTGTTATCTCGATGTCTCGAGCTATAATTATTGTTGTAGTTCCAATTGTTACCATTATTATAGTTATATGACCGATTATAACTTGAGTTACGTGGATTATTGTTGTATCTGGACTGAGGTGAATAATTTCTATTTTGTGGTCTTCCTCTATTAAAGTCATTGTTAAAACTATTACGTCCCTTATAAAATTAATGTCATAGTTTCCTTTGAACTTACTTCTGTCTACACTGTGTGTTCTTGGTTTGTTATTACTGTGATAAGCCATATTGGAGGCTACAGGAAGAGGTTCTCTTATCAACGAGCTAGAAATGTTCGCATTCGGATGCGCAGTGCAGTAATTTAATAAAAAAATTTCCAACTCATCAATAGTATCTGGTTTACGTTCTTGCAGATAGGCAAAGAACGGTGGGCTGACAGAAGATAACACTTTATCCCTTAATAACAAATCAACTAACTTGTCGTAAGATTTGTTGACACCTGCCAGTTCAACCCATCTGTTAAAAGTATTGCGTATGTTAGCAATAAAACCTGTAAAGTCTTTATTATTATCTGGCAACAAACTTTTGAAACGTAATCTACATGCCTCTTCGTTCAAGTGGAACCGACGCAATAACAAAGTCTTAATGGCCTCATAGTGGCTAATGTCGGATCAATATTTTGTGCTGCACTTGCAGGTTCACCATCCAGAAATTCCTTGAGTTTAAGTGCCCATGCAGTTTTGTCAAGGTTATTGACCTTGCATATATCCTCAAAGCGCGATAGCCATGATGACAAATCGTCAACGTGTAACTTGAACGGCGGTAGCTTAAAGTAATAATTGCCCTTAAGTCGGTTGGATGAAGATCCAGATTGAGCATTATCATTTTGGCTTGCTGCAGCACCTTGCGACTGAAGTTTTGCTGTTTCCAATTTAAGCCGTTGCAATTCCATTTCTTGCTGCAGTACGATTTCCTGTCATTTCAATTTATTCTCTTCTTCAATCCGTAGGATTTCATCTCTTGCCACCTTTCTTTCTTCTTCTTGTCTTAATTCTTCTTTCTCTGCCTTAGCAATCGCTTTCTTTTCCGCCTCTTTTCTTTCAAGTTCTTCCATCTCTGCCTTAGCAATAGCTTTCTTTTCCGCCTCTTTTCTTTCAAGTTCTTCCATCTCTGCCTTATATTTTGCAAGTTGTTGTTCCGCATATTCACGTAGTTCTGGTCCTTTCAAATTAAAGTCTTTCCCATTTTTAATAAAATAGTCTAAGTTAAGCATCTTGACGTTAATTTATTTAAGTATTCAATCACTAATGAATAGTAATCACCAATAGAATCTATGTAGATATTTGTAATTACTCAACGTATGAATAATCAATACACGAAATTGCAATATTCTTGTACTGTTATTTATAAGTTCCACAAATCTATAATATTTTGTAAAAATATTATATGTACCCACTAATATCTATCATAAATAGTTATGATATTTATTTATCTAAGATGCTGAAATTATATCATGCACTTAATATTAGTATTCAATAATTATGGGTATTATCCCTAAATAATTAGGTTATTTAATCTTTAATAGTTACTAAGTTCACACGGTAGTACTGAGAAAGTGTACTAATTAACATTTAATATGTCTTAATATGTTATAAATTTATAATAATTAATCATTGTATATTATGCCATAATCATGAGCTAAAAAGTGCATTGCCCATTTCTTGGACCACCACTGCAAATTGGTGCAAAGTCCCTAATTCCTCCTTAAAATTCATAAAAATGTAATCATATTCATCTACACTCTTATTAATGAATAAATTATAGTATTAATATTATATTATAAATGGATGAGATGAAGACAAACAACACAATTTGTTAACCAAGGATCACAGAACAGTATTATAATACGACAAACACATTTTCACAATAAAAATGCATTTATAACTAAGTAGAATAAACCGGAAGTGAGAGATCAAAGAGTGAACTAAATAGAAAATTAACCTGCGTACACAAAAATTAGTGACGTATACATGGACTCATTAACGGTTATACAAATATATAAACGAAATGGTAGTCAGATCAGAAAAACACGATAGATTACAAACATAACTACAGAAATGAATAAAAATTAGAACTAAATACACTAGAATACCCCAGTTATTACTAGACTAGACACCTAACATGCAAGGTCAATTAATTGCAAATAAGAACGAACAAAAATCATCGGAAAGCCATCGATGGGTTCTTCGTTAAAATGCAATTAACTAACGGCCTTAAGGAACAATTAAAATCAGTTCGGGCATCCAGGGAGCCATAGAATTGATTTCAATCCGCCGCCCTACCGCCCACGAATAAGGAACAACAACAACGGTAAAGACAGATATATAACATAGATATATGAAAAAAAGAATAGACATGCCTGCACAGACGAAATGGACTCAGTATTGTGTTATCTGAATGACAACAGTCATAAAACTAGACTTATCTTTAAAATGCTCCGGCGATGTCAAGTTCATCAACGGACTAGATTAATGCCTAGTACTGTTTGCTCTTCGTTGGCTGATAACAGTATTCCATCGTCTCGTCTTCTTGATCATGTAATTTTTTATCAAACTTGGAATGCGTTGAAGGTTGTCGTTTGATCTGCTGGCATGTACGCACAATAGTATGACGTCAGCTTTGTGTAACTATGCATCTGCATCATAGGTCACGTTTTAGCATATCACGTGATTGTTCATTGAAAGTAAACAATTCCTTCGGAGTTCAATGAAAAAAAAATTTCCGTTTTTTTTGTTCTTTCGTCCCCATACTGGCCAACCACTGTTGCGAGGGAGGTTGTGTTGGTTGTTTCTTCTCTTCTTATATATATAATGTCACCACTGTTGCAAAAAAACCTCCTCTGTTTACATGTGTGACCGTTGAAGATTTTCATTGAACGAAGGAAGCTTCCGCTTCCATTGGCCAGTGCATCAATTCATTCATTCTATTTCTGTATCGTGCTTGATGGTGTATTACGCGAAGATGGGTGTATAATCATGTGACTATCACAACTGTTGGAACTAGTCAACCTCAATGAATGTGATAAGTCCCTTTTGAGTCCAAACGATTTTATTACACATTTTCAGACATCGTACGTTGATCATGAATACATCACATATATAATTTAGAATCCTATATTGAATTAGCTATCTTTGCATATCAGTCCTTTGTCCCGTAAATCTGAATTACTGTAGGCAGAACGACATAACTATATGCACGCGTGGTTGGTGATCCCAACGACCGACAGTGAGATTATGCGTCTGGCACTAATATAACTAAAACGGACTGTTAATTCATCTCGACTAGGTTTAGTCAATTACTAACCTGTAACATTCATCTTTCTTCATCATAACAGTGGACTGACCCATGTCCATAATAAAATACAATATAACTGTGTGGCACTCCATGCCCGACACTATAAGACTTCTCAGTTCGACGGTCATTCAAGAAAGGGTCCCGTCTCTTGGTCACGGTGCGTGACTACCAACGCTGAAAAGTCACAGCGTTCAACAGGCTAATAATATTTTTACATTACATTAAACGTTGTAACCCCTAAAATCGCATGCTGCTAACCTCTAGCAGATAATGCCAATTAAACTACCGTAACAACCATCAGAGTGGAACAAAGGAATAATTGTCAAGTTGCCCAAGAAGGGAGATCTTGCAGACTGCAATAATTGGAGAGGAATCACTCTTCTCTCAGTTCCCAGCAAAATACTAGGCAGGATAATTACACAGAGAATTTCAAAGGCAGTAGACCACAAACTGAGGAAGGAACAAGCAGGATTTAGAAAGAATAGAAGATGTGTAGATCATATATTCACTCTCAGGAACATTATAGAGCAGTGCTCAGAATGGCAAAGACAGCTTTACATTAATTTCGTTGATTTTGAAAAGGCTTTTGACAGCATACATAGGGACAGTTTATGGAAAATACTGAGGGCTTATGGAATTCCAAGCTGCATAGTGTCAATTATAAAAAGCCTCTATGCCAACTTTACGTGTAGTGTTGGGCAGAGCAACCTAACCTTTGAGGTGAAGACAGGAGTACGACAGGGATGCCCCTTGTCTACCACTTTATTTTTAACAGTCATAGACTGGGTGATGCGCCAGACAACAGAGGGCAGTCCAAGAGGAATAAGATGGACAACATTTTCTACATTGGAAGATCTGGAATATGCAGATGACATTGCACTACTAGCACATTCACATCAACACATTCAGGAAAAAACGGATAGACTTAACAAGTTTAGCCAGCAGGTGGGCTTGAATATCAATTTAAAGAAGTCTGAGGTCATGACGCTCAATGTGAGCAACCCTGAGCCCATATCAGTAAGGAATAAGCAATTGGTACAGACAGATACCTTCACATACCTAGGAAGCATAGTAACACCAGACGGCGGGGCAGGCAAAGACATCAACATCAGAATGAATAAGGCAAGAACAGCCTTCTTTAGCCTAAACAACATCTGGAAGTCCTCCCAATACAGCACAAGCACAAAATTAAGATTATATCAGAGCTGTGTGCTTTCTGTGCTTCTCTATGGTGCGGAATGCTGGAGAGTTACAGAGAAGGAAATGTCGAAATTGTCCTCTTTTCACACAACATGCCTAAGAAAAATTCTCCGAATCTTTTGGCCGAATACCATCACTAACCAAGATCTGCTTACTCGTAGCAAGCAAGAGGACATGCACACCATCATAGCTGGCAGACGCTGGAACGGGGTTGGTCACGTCCTCAGAAGAGACCCCGATGCCATCACAAGAACAGCTATGCTTTGGACCCCTGAAGGAAAACGAAAGAGAGGCCGACCAAAAACAACCTGGCGGAGGACTGTGGAGGCTGAGATGCAAAGAATGAACCAGAGTTGGGGCACTGTACGAAGGATGGCCACCGACCGAGCAAAGTGGAATCAATTTGTTGTTGCCCTACAAGACGCCACTAGGCGTGATGGCCCCTGACTGCTTTGACGGTCGGCGGCTAACGATCAAAGAAGAAGAAGATTAATTTCATTTTATACACTGCGTAATGAAAAGACAGATGGAATTAGGATAGAGAGAGAGAGGGCTGAACGGAGGAACGCAGGCAACACTAACACGCGTCTCGCGATATAAAATTAATGCCACCCCCAAGCGTAAGGCATGAAGCACTAACTTTTTTTTTCAAATCGACAGTGATAAAAAACACCACCAATACGAGGGTTAGGTTTTAAAAACCTGTTTAATGCTTATTAGTAAACGTGACATTATACTGTTTTATGTTTGAAAGCCTGACAGTACAGAAGACACCACATCGTATCGAAGTAAACGGGAGGTAGAAGAAAATGCATATTTTGAACGCAGCCACTTAGCCCCATTAAATTTATATATTTGGGTTCCTTAGGACTTGCTGACAAAGAATATGTTAAGTGTTACGCAAATAGTCTAGGAATTAACAAATTATAGCCAAAAGAAAATAGTGAGGTTGTCTGACAGCACCAAATCATAATTGCTCAGTGGCAAGTTTTAAAACCACCATTTTACGGGAAATAGGCCAACAAGTTAAATCCTTTTTGATTGGCTAGAAGTATATGTAAGGCGAAACACGATTAGTCGGACTGCAAATACTATTTTTGGTTGTTAGGGGAAACGTAGGAAGGGTAAATTTTTTCAAAAACTTTTGTAAACATGGTCCTATTGGCTAGACCATTTGATATAGTCAATTAGGAGCGTCTGTTCAGTGCCACATTTTAAAATAAACTTACTAAGAAACAGTGCGTTGAGAACCAGCTCATATTTTTTCTAAATAAAAGCCTGGGACAGAGGCAGATCGGAATTGTGCCATATTCATAGCCAGTCAACGTATTTGTTTATTATTTCCATGAATTGTGGTAAGATTGACATATTTGATATCTTTTTGATGAAAATTGAATGTGAATTGATAATTTATGTCTGTTCTTGTTTCAGAGACCGTGGTCCTAACTTATTGAAGCAGCACCTGGTCTGAGTTTTGCTGAATCCAGAGGCTGGTAGCTTACTCCTTGGTCAAGATAGCGACCATTATTGTCTCTCAAGAATACGGTGAAGCAAGCGAGCAGAGGAGACTGTTTCCTGCCGCCCTCACAGAAGATAAGATTCTGTGGCCAGAGCAGCTCAATCTTATGTACCCCCCTCAAAAATTGACAGTATATTAAATAAAGAGGGACAATAAATTGTTTCAAATGACAGGAACTGTGAACTTTTCCCAATACTATTTCCACCAGAAACAAACACTTGAAGTCATGATGACAAACAACCACCTAGCTTGAAAAAGCCAGTATTACCTCATAGTACTACATCACAACTTACACACATATGATAATAACAATAATATATGTCAATACAAAGATCATATCTATAAATTGTGTACATATAACTTGTGATTACATTTGATTGTGATTCCTGGTTCACTTTGTAGTTGAATCAGGATATCTAATATTTGAAGGAATTAATACATATATTTTTAAACTTTAAAACTTGACTTATTAAGATAGTCTTATAAAGTGTTTTATGTGTGTGAGTGTCACAGTGTTGTAAAGAGCTGTGGATTAAACTAAATTGTTTATCTGTCTGTTGTTGTTGTGACTTACACTTCATCATTTTCATAACCCTAGACATTCAACGTAGTCATCACAATATTCCAGAATAATTCTGACTGAGGTCTAAATGTGGTAGCAAAGTAAGGTTATCTGTAAAACACTACAACTATTAGATACAGATACCTTCACAGCTGATCTCAGTCAGTACACTAAGTCCCCTATAAAGATTTATATCATCCCACTTTACCACATCGACATTTTTCGTACACTTTGTCCCGGACAAAGACCCGGTTGTTATAAAGTAGGTTATTTCCTGGTCTTAGACGTAACACCTGGCAGAAGACCATAATAGAAGGACGAGTTGAAGGCAAAAGTGCAAGAGTTACAGAGAAGGAAATGTCGAAATTGTCAAAAAGCCAAACGATTTTTTTTTTACGCCAGAAAAACTCCAAAAAACCAAACGAATGTCTTGACGCAAAGTAATTAACAACAGTGGAGGACCCTGTCTGCTGATGCTTCCACCATGGCACCCCTACGACCCATGACGGGTTACGGGCTGAGATGAGATGAATTAACAACAATTTGTGGAATTTACAGTAAACAAAGCCAAGTTGGCAAACTTGTGGGGGGGGGGGGGGGGTGAGAGAGTACTATTGTTATTGTTGAACAGAATAGACATCATTGCACTCCAGGCAAACCCATAGGTGCTCAGTCTCCCTCAGTATATATATATATAAGAGTGTGAATACTAACTGTTCCTGTAGCTCAGTGGTTATATACACGACGGATGCATCCCCTCATACGTCTATCTCTGCTAGCTTTACATTTGATGCCAAACTCCAACCTTTTTTTCTTTGTTGATCTATAGTCGCCGACTGTCAAAGCAGTCACTGGCCATCACGCCTGGTGGCGTCTTGTACAGCAGCAAAAAAATGCTTCCAGTTGACTCGGTCGGCCGCCAGCCTTGATGCAGTGCCCCAGCTCTGGTTCATTCTTTGCATCTCCACATCCACATTTCTGCCGCCAAGTTGTTTTTGGTCTTAAGTCTTAACCTTAATCTGTCATATAAAGCGTGCAAGTGTAGTTTATGGACCATAATATTTAGCACAAAAATAAGTTGATATATGAAAGTACTCTCCCTTGGTTCTGACAAATCCTTGGACATAGAAATCTTGGAAGGAAATAAACGGTGCTTTTATTTTTTTTAATAACTGAATATTTAACAGCTACAATAAGGACTGCTGTTCTTCTCAACGTATTAGAAAACCAGATGGAGGTCGGTGACTGAATTCTAGACTAACTAGACTTATATTCCCTTCACGCGCAATGACGAGGTCCGACATTTTGAATGCCACTTGTAGTTAGCAGTCTCAAGATATTTTGGAGGTAGGCCTATCAGAATGGATTTACAACCTTTATTTTTGTTTAATTTCTGACAAGAACGCACACATTTTGTAAGACCGTTTCACTTTCATGTAGCAAGAAAAGGAATGTAATGTTATTATTAATGACAGGAAGTGCCACGTCGAGCTTACATTACGCAGACCAGTTTGTAGGTCAGGGTCGGTACGTGTTGTGTTTGTGCACCTTGTCTTTATGCATTTCCACGTAAACATGCCTGTTTTGCAGAATCCTAGTTTGCCAGTAGGACAGGGCGGACGCAGGGCAAGTCTTGGTTTTCTTATGGACTTTCAGACTATAATACATAAGGCTGTTATTTATTTTATATCTCTTAAACCGATCGGCCGAAGGGGAGGATAGTGAACTGGAGGCTGTATTACTTGGTAGGCTAACCTATGGAAGTGTTGTCCTGAATTTCTTGTATGTGAAGTCTGTCAATTATTTTATGTATTACTAGGTATGGAAGTGCCCTGAATTTCTTGTATGTCAGATATTTTATGCATTACTTGGTATGGAAGTGTTGTCCTGAGTCTCTTGTATGTGAAGTCTTGTCAGTTATTTTATGTAGGACATAGGCCTAAGTGTTGTCCTACGTTTCTTGTAAGTGAAGTTTGTCAGTTATTTTATTTACGACTTGGTATGGAAGTGTCCTGAATTTCTTGTATGTGAAGTCTGTCAATTATTTTATGTACAATTTGGTATGGAAGTGTTGTCCTGAATTTCTTGTATGTGAAGTTTGTCAGTTATTTTATGCATTACTTGGTATGGAAGTGTTAATCGTGAGTTTCTTGTATGTGAAGTTTGTCAGTTATTTTATTTATTACTTGGTATGGAAGTGTTGTCCTAAAGGGTATTGATTGATTGAACTGTCCATAAGTGTGATAAAATTACAGTGTCTTTTTTATTTACTTTTTGTTTTAAAATGAAGCTGAATTTTAAAAATTTTTCTTGTAAATTTAAAACATTTTCTTTCATCTTTCCCCTGCAGGTTTTCACAGCCACTTTTTGGCAGTATCACAATACAGTCTGTCATCAGTTCACTGCACAGATTCACTGCAAGACAACCAGCGTTCATAGTTACCTTTGTCATGGAGACAGAAGGGTTACAGGCTGGCAAAGTGCACAAAATGAGTCGCTCCAGAAGTGAAAGTTCTAAGCAAGAGAGCACAACAACAGATGCACAAGTTAAACAGAGCAGATCCAAGTGGCTGAAAAGCTGCTCAGATAAAATTGGTACTAGGAAGAAATGCACAGATACAATTGATACCAAGAAAAATCTTAGAGGTAACAGAGATACCAGGAAAAACTGCACAGATAAAATGGGTACTAGAAACAAATTAGAAACTAGTGGTGAATTAGAGACAAGTAAGATCAATAAAAACAAGAGATCTTCCAAACAAAAATGTCATCCTGATCAGCATAAGAAGAAAGATATGAGTGACACGGAAAAGCCACAGCATTCGGTGAAAAGAGGTGTGGATAACGCTAAAACTTACCAAGAGGCCCCTGGTTTCAAGTTAGCATCTCATGGTTCAGGAACTGCCAGGATTCGGTCAGTGGTAGCTGAAGTCTGTGGCAGTGTTGGTCACAGTGATGAGGCAGCAAGACCCACACATTCTAGATATGATAATATGGAAGTCAAGAGGCAGTCAGAAAAGTGCAGTGATCATGATAGAGATAGCAGGGCTAGTAGAAGGTCTAGATCAAAGCATTCTTCAGCCTCTCCAAAATCTAACATGCGATCATCTGGACAGCCAGACAGAAGACTTGGCCGGTCCAGGAAGCGCCAACATAAACTGTCCGACGTCACCTCCAGAAAGATGTCATTGCATGGACAAGGAGGTGTCCATGAGGCAGGCATGATTCCACTTGTTGAGCAGATGTTTGCAGTAAATGATCATAAGGCATTCAATCAGGGCAGAAAACACATTTCTCAGATACGTCTTTCTAAACACAAGGCTGAAAATATAGAAACAAAGAGTTCTACTGTAGGCATCAAGAGTCTTGTTAATGATCAAGCCAATACTGTTTTGAATTTGAGTGGAAATTCAAGAATGCCTGAAACTAGTCAACATTCAGAACTGGAAGATGGTGAAATAATTGATATAGATGTTTCTGATCGGGCAGCTGGCCGAAGTAAGAAGAAAAGAAAACACAGAAGTTCCAGAATTGAAAGTTGTAAATCCATGGCAGCAGACGTGCCCAAGAAACGTGTAGAACAAGTAGAAGTAGTTGACATTGGTGACATAGCTGCAAACAATCTGGGGCGTGAAAGAATAGTCACAAGGTATCAGCTGTTTCAGGAGCATGGTCCAAGTAATGCTGGCAGTCGGTGGACAGCAGGTAGGACCTCCACCAACCAACCTGCTCAGTTTGAGCACACAAAAGAAAACAAATACAATACAAGGTCAAAGGTTAAAAGTTTCCAGCAACCCCAGATAGATGTGAGAGAAGTCCCTGCCTCGTTAAAGAAATCAGTAACCACAAAGAAGAAAGTACAGAAAGTTGATTCGATACACCGAAGTGAAGACTCAGCTGTTGTTCTGGAGGAAGGAGAGTTGCTGTCTGAATCAGATTCTAACAGCAATGTTGTCAAGGTCTTACCTCGCTCTGGCAGTGATATGAGTATCTCTTCCATGGACAGCAGCACAGAGAATAACACTGTTATAACAGAGTATAAAGACAGTCATGTTTTGATGGAATTGGTGACAGGAAGCAGACATAATTTGTCTGAGGTGACCCAGATCAGCAGTTTTGTCACCCCTGAGACTGCAGCAAAACCTCAAGTCTGTGAACTAAACCCATTAGCACTTCCATTTGTTCCCAAGTGTTCTGTACCAGATTCAGGAACCAGCAGAACTGAAGAGAGCAACATTGTCCAAACATCTTCACCCTCCATGACATCAACATCATATTCATACTCCAGCACGTCTGTCGCCCAAGATTGCCAGTCTGGGAGCATGCTCCAACCTTCCTCTGTGGTTTGCTACCCCAATACTTCAGGGTTTATCTCAGCTGTTGCTCCTAGCTACGTCACTTACACAGAACCTAGCTCAGCATCGCAAGCTCCTCCTAACATAACCTGCAGTTCAGTAAGTCCCATGCAGTCCTACACAACAATGCCTCAGTATCCCTTACAACTAATCAGAGATCCCTACTTGGAAGCACCATCATTGTGTCTGCCAGAATCTAACTTATGGACAGCTTCTAGCATTCAACAAACAGCCTATCACGCCAGACCAGGTCTGGCAGTTGGCTACAATGACAGTCAGGCATACAGGGAGTTCAGCAGCAAGACATCCGGAGATAGGATTCATCTTAATCTCAGCGCTGAACTGACTTGTCCAGGTAAGAGACAAAAACAACTAGATTTTGAAAGTTTGTTTCATTATTGCAAGAAAACAAAGTTAATTGCTTGCCATTTTCACAGATGAACAAAAAAGGAACCAGCTGTTTTTGGACAGAACACCTTTATTATGTAGCACACACTTAAACACAAAGTTTAAATAACAAATGGAAAACTAAAACAATTATTTGTCAAGCCCCAGAAAAACAAAGTCAGGAAGGAGCTAAACTGTCGCAGGGTAAAGAATACGATGGTATTCAATGTAGTAGTAAGGGATGCAACTGTGTTTATTATTGTAAGAGAAGAAGAGGGTATGAGTTATGAGAGAATAACAGAACTCTTTTTATGTAAGCATACAAAAGACTGGTTGTGACGTATGATACAGAGAACCTTCGGCAAGATAGGATGTAGTTGACAGGAATGTTAGAACAGGACTTTAAAAGGGGATGTAAAAGCCATGTGGCTGTCTCGTAACTTGGTGCATTAGGTTTGTCATCTGATTTTGAACGATGATAGTTCAAGGAAGCAACTTTTTTCTTAGGCAGAACGTGCTAGTGAGTTGCCACATTTTGGCTAGTGACATTTCATGAACTTATCGAAATAAAGCAAGAATGAGTAATGATGCTTTCTTGATTGGTATTGATAATATTGAAGTAGTTGTACTTTTGGCCAAGTAAGTTTCACAAGCAAACGCTAACAGCAACTTATTAACTCTTTGACTCCAGACCAACGCTCTGAGCGTTGCAAAATTCAACACGCCGTGCCAGAGCAACACTCAGAGCGTGGTTTTTAATTTATCATGAATAAACCCTAAAAATCGTCCGTCTAATGCAGTTCATATATTAAAACTCGTAGAATGACTTCCTCTACTATTTAAACAACTAATTTGACTGTAGTTAATAAGCACATGAGCATGTTTTGATGTTATTATCACAATTTTTGTGAAGATTCTCATGTTTGCGTTTTTCGTTGTTATTGCTAGAGAATTATGTCACGCTTTATATTTACATTTTCTAAGTCTCCTAAGAAAATAATTGTGTCAAACTACTTTGAAACATTGCTGACATTGATGATAATTGTTTGGTAGTCACAGTTTGTTGTCAAAATATGGAATCTGTGCAGAAAAGCTAGACACACTAGATTTAGTTGATGAGTGGGCATAGTCATATTCTGGCCGATCAAAAAGCAACAAAACTAGGCCTACCGTAACATCTAATCACTAGTCCTAGGTAGAAGATGAAGCTAGGAATACAATTAAAACTTTAAACAAGAGTAAAAAAGTTTTTATATGATGTTATTCTTCTTTATTTGTTTGAAAATTACGTAATGCACAATTGCATAATTTATTTTTTTCTTACAAAGGACCACAGAAAAACTGGTGTGAATAACACTAAATGTACTAATTGTGGCCATAAGCATGTTTTTTTTACTTTGTATATGGATTAACTTGACGTTTGAAGATTAAAAAGAAAGTTTTATTGTCTACAAACAGTAATTTGTCTTTGGTAAGATCGTATTCTACAGTTATTTGGAACGCTGGGCACAACCCTTCAACGCCATCTTAAATTATCCATCAACCGTCAACGACCAGGCCATTGCAAGCATACCGCAAGTTACAGTCAGTGTCAGACTTGACCTTCCACCCAGCGTGGAAGAGGTCAAGAAAGCAGCCAGTCTACTGTCCAGTGGCAAAGCCCCTGGATCAGATGCTATTCCTGCTGAGATTTATAAAGCTGGAGGCGGCATGCTGCTGCAGACACTAACAGACCTCTTCCACTCAGTATGGGATGAAGAACAGATACCACAGGAATTAAAAGATGCCACCATCGTTCACATATACAAGCGAAAGGGAAATCATCAATCATGTGATAACCATAGGGGAATCTCCTTATTATCTATTGCGGACAAAATCCTGGCTCGAGTCCTGCTCAATCGCTTGACTCATCTTGAATCGCAGGACTTACTTCCAGAGAGTCAGTGTGATTTCCGAGCAGGCCGCGTGACCGTCGATATGATATTTGCCGCTGGTCAACTTCAGGAGAAATGCCAGGAACAGTACAATGACCTATACACAACATTTATTGACTTGACCAAGGCCTTTGACACTGTCAATAGGGATGGACTATGGAAAATTATGGCGAAATTCGGTTGTCCCGATAAGTTCATCTCAATTGTCCGCCAATTTCATGAAGGTGATGTTAAGGATACTTTTGAACAGAATAAAACAGAAATCAGAAGAAATCTTGTCAGAGGAACAGGCTGGCTTTAGACCAAAAAGAAGTACCTCAGAACAAATCTTCAATTTTAGATTACTGATCGAAAAACATCTCCAGCATCAACATGATTTATACCATAACTTCATCGATTTCACAAAAGCCTTCGATCGAGTCTGGCATGAAGGCTTATGGCAAATAATGAGAAAATTCAATTTTGATACCAACATCATAGATATCATTGAAGCACTATACAAGGACGCAAGCAGTGCTGTTTTTGCAAGCAACGACATTGGAGAATTTTTCAAAACAACTGTAGGAGTTCGCCAGTGATGTATCCTGTCACCAGTGCTCTTTAATATATATCTAGAACATATTATGCAGGAGGCTCTCTACGATTATAAATCAACCATATCGATTGGAGGCCGACCTCTGTGTAATCTATGTTTTGCTGATGATATTGATCTGATAGCTGGAACAGAATCAGAACTTCAAGACCTTACCTCTAGACTGGAGAAAGTAACAAGAACATATGGGATGGAAATTAATATAGGAAAAAGCAAGATATTGGTGAATAGCCATAAGAAACATGTTCCGACCAACATTACGTTAAATGGGCAAACGTTAGAAGAAGTTAACACCTTTAAATATCTCGGGTCCACTATATGTAGTGATGGAAGATCAAATAAAGAAATCAAGACAAGACTTGAGATGGCCTCAGCTGCCATGACAAGGTTGAATGTGATCTGGAAAAGTAACATCAGTTTTCCTGTGAAGATCAAATTATACAAATCACTTGTATTATCTATTCTCTTGTATGGGTGTGAGGGCTGGACACTCACTGCAGATACGGAGCGAAGGATTCAGGCTTTTGAGCATAAATGTTATAGAAGAATTTTGTGCATTTGCTATAAAGAGCACAAAACAAATGTCTATGTTAGAGAGAAGATAAACATCTATGCAGGCCACCAAGAACCACTTTTGTCAATAGTGAAACGTCGAAAGCTTGCCTGGTTTGGGCATGTAACTCGTCATGACTCCCTTTCGAAAACGATCCTCCAGGGAACAGTCGAAGGTAAACGGAGAAGAGGAAGACAAAGAAAATCCTGGGCTGATAACATCAAAGAATGGGCAGGACACGGTTTTTCCACACTTGTACGCATTGCTGAGAATAGAGAGCAGTGGAGGACCCTGTCTGCTGATGCTTCCACCATGGCACCCCTACGACCCATGACGGGTTATGGGTTGAGATGATGATGGCTCACGTATTGAATGATGGAGAACCTTCTGAACCCTTTCCCGTCACAAACGGTGCCAAACAGGGTTATGTGCTCGCCCTGACACTATTCAGTATGATATTTGCTGCCATGCCTGAGGCGACATGCAAACAATGAATGAGGGAATGTTGCAACCTGCTCCTGGGAAACCTTACTGTGAACCAAATATCACAGTAAAGAACCAACGTCTCCAAGTGGTGGACAGCTTCACTTATCTAGGCAGTACCCTTACCAAAGATGCGAATATCAACTCTGAGGTCAACAACAGAATTGCAAAGGCAAGTGCAGCTTTTGGAAGACTAAGAGTAAATGTCTGGGATCGACAAGGAATTAGTGCCGCCACCAAGATAAAAGTATATCATGCAATAGTGCTCACTACTCTCCTGTATGCCTGTGAAACATGGACAGTGTATAGCAGACGTGCCAAGAAGCTTAATCATTTCCATATGAGCTGTCTTTGCAGGATTCTCAGGATCAAGTGGCATGATAGAGTATCTATTTCTGAGGTCCTCAACAGAGCACATATCTCAAGCATTTACACATTGCTGCAGAGGGCCCAAATTAGATGGACCGGACATGTTGTTCGCATTCCCGGAAAACGCCTCCCAAAGCAGTTGATGTACAGCGAACTCTCCATGGGTAAGCAAACAGTAGGGGGACAAAAGAAACGCTTCAAAGACACACTGAAAGCATCGTTGAGCAGCTTCAAAATTGATGTCTCCTCCTGGGAGACTATCGCACAGGATCGCTGTACCTGGCGGACAAACATTACTCAAGGTGCTCGCATTGCAGAACAGAATTTAGCTGATAAGGCAGAAGGCAAGCGTGCTGCAAGAAAGGCCAAAATGCACAGCAACACTACTATCGACTCTAACCTTGTGTGCCCCGTATGTGGCAGGGCCTGTAGGGCCAAAATAGGACTAATTAGCCACTTGAGATCACGGCACAGATGTGTCACAACTCAAGTCTGAAGCTGTCGCCATCTTCGCTTGCGATGGGCAACTATTATTATTATTCTACAGTTAACTTTTTAGTGTTTTTCAATTTTACATGCAAAATGTTTTAAGTATAACGAACACACTTGTGTTAATACTACCAAAGACATTATATATTACAATTCTCTATCCATTTCCCTACAGTTTGGTATATAATAAGTACATGTTCACAGAAAAAGATTAACATAAAATTTACACTAAAAGTCAGTACACTTCACCGTTTAGAATTCTTCAAAAAATAATTATGGCACAGGGTGGAAAATAATTATGGAATCAAAGAGTTAATTAAGCAAGTCTCTCTTGTAGTCACAGACACAGTTTAATGACACAATGACAAGCTCCATTAAGATGTGATGATGAAAATATGATCACTGTCAGCTGGCCATTTACATAAGGCCTTCAAGTCTATCCACATCAATATAACTCATCAGTTTGCCTGTCAGATGTCCACGATACTGTCGATTAGCGCGACATGTTCAAACTGTAACGAAGTAGTAATTCAGAAATACTCTCCTGACATAAACAATTCTCTCTGGCATTCAGTCATAATGCTGACATCCTAGAAATGAGAGTAGATAAGCGGACAAACACACTTGAGCATGGAGCTCGATGAAACACGTCTTAACACCTCAAGAACATCTTCCAAAAGGTACCTAGCAGATGATGCTCACTTCTGCATCTCTACAAGCGTCTGCTTGCATAAATTACATGACATCTTTGTTTAATGTGGATGCCGTTCCGTTCACTAACAACTCCGTTTGAGCACAACAGCGATTTATATACGTGAACACATCGTGGTGCACAAAAAAAAGATATAACATATACATATTATAATGTTGGACAAAGCCAAACCCTGATTCCTTATCCAGTTTCTATAACCAAGCAGATATGTCAAGATAATGCAGAACTCAGATGAGACATTGAGGGAGCCATAGTAGCACAGTGATTAGTGCACTGGCTTCCTAACTTGGTGGTCCATGGTTCGATCCCCAGTTGAGGTGGGGATTTTTTAGACCACAAATGGCTCCAGGGTCGACCCAGCCTCATGAATTGGGTGCCAGAGCAACTCTGGGAATGTTAAGGCAGTCGGCATGATGCTGACCATATCACCCCTAGTGGGCCGATGGTCAAGAAAATATGGGCTTAACACCATATTCTCAATATGTGCCGATGGTCAAGAAAATATGGGCCTAACACCATGTTCCCAGTATGTACCGGTGGTCAAGAAAATATAGGCCTAACACCATATTCCCATTATGTGCAGATGGTCAAGAAAATATAGGCCTAACACCATAATCCCTATATGTGCCGTTGGTCAAGAAAATATAGACCTAACATCGTATTCCAAATATGTCTCAATGGGTGTGTAATGAGATCCCAGATGAGACATTGAAATATACCAGGTTGAATTATCAACATAAAGTGATATAGTATTCCATGACCAGTCAAGGAAAGAAGAATTTGTATCCACATAACTGTCAATGAAATTGTCAACCTAGATAGCTGGATGATATTCCCTGCATCAAATATGTTCAACCTGTAGATATGGTTACATTTGCTTAAATAAAGCATTAAAACTGCTTTGAGTTTTCAGCGAGTTTCATAGTCAAGATGTTCTATGTTAAGAGTTAACAGTCTGAGTGAGTGACTGTACCAGTGGTAGTACAACGTGGAAGGATGAAGTTAAGAGTTAACAGTCTGAGTGAGTGACTGTACCAATGGTAGTACAACGTGGAAGGATGAAAGACCTAAGGTCCACTAAAATCATGCGCCAGCTTGACTGTCCTGTAATGAACGCCCCACGAGCGGCCATATAACCTTTGTGTTGTGAAAATGCTGTTAGGTTTTGGTACACAGAGTTCAGCCATCTTAACTACAGGAGTCAGTTAAATTAGCAAAGTTCTAGAGCTATTACATTATATTATCATTTTTATCATTGTTATCATCATCATGTGTCATTCCCTGGGGAGTACAGGGTTACAGGTTTTTGTTCTATTTTTCACTTTGGGCTATTGAGTGCCTTCAGCTTCTGCTCTAAACATTCATCATTATCATCATCATCATCGTTATCCAGTTACTGAGTTGAGTATTCTGCCAAACAGAAATGACAGAAACACCCAGAAGCTGGTACAGTGTGAAACAGTGGGACGCTCAAGCTGGCAGCCTGGAGTTCACCGTCATGTCTTACAACATTTTGTCCCAAGAGCTGATGGAGCGGCACATGTTCCTATACAGCAGTTGTCAGGAAGCTGACCTGGAGTGGGCCAACCGAGGGGCTGCACTTCTCACACAAATTATCGCTCATAATGCAGATGTATGTCACCTCTGTTTGTAGTGTATCACAGTTTTTTGTATGCCATAGATTGTTGCATGTATGTCACAACTTGTTGTATGTTGTGTGTAATCATTGTTGTACGATTTACGCAAGGATTACTTTCTGGAGGCACATATGTTATCTGAGATTCATGTGAATTGAAATTTTCTCCACATAAATTCAGTACATTAAATTGGGGGAATGCTACTTCATAGTGGATTCAAGTAAAGATTAATACTTCTTCTTCTTCTTCTTCTTCGTCGTTCACCCTCAGATGTCAACTTGAATAAGTTCAAAGAAAGCAGTGGTCAGCCTGAGGCTGTTGATATCTCCGTAGATTTTCTCCAGGAATGGTACTGGTGATGGCCATATGCATCTTCTCTGTTCCTCATATGTTGGGCACCTTTGAAGCAGGTGTTCGGCAGTCATTTTACCAGTGCCACAGTCACACTCATCCGTAGTTCCTATCTTTAATTTGTTGAACAGATGGTATCTCAATCTGTTATGACCAGTGCGAAGTCTGAAGATTACCACTTGTTCACTTCTGCTGAGCTGGTAATACGGATCATTTTTTGTGTGGCCTGGATGCTCTTCTTCCCACTTGTGCCTGTATCTGCGCTTGATAAAACTCTTGGACTCCTCATAGGTTATATTTGTGTCCAGCTGAGGAAGTTTTCCGTCTTCCTTTGCGTAGCTTTGTGCAGTAACATATTGTTGATATTGCATTTATGGGGTCTGCTCTCATCTTTGTTTTGACTGTCTCTACAAAGTTGCTTCGCTTCAGTCTTCCCCTTCCAAGTCCATTTATTCTCTGGTGCATTGGGTGATCTATCAGCCTCCTGAATTTCTCGGCTTGTTGCTGGGCTCTGCTATCTCTTCTATCCTCCATAGGCTGGAGGTGAGTAATCTTTTCCAACTCTTTTATTGGTGTTGATTTCATGCCCCCAGTTATGATTCTCATTGCTTGGTTTTGGATTCTGTTTATTTTGTCAAAGTTCGACTTAGCGGCTGTTGACCATGCTGCAATGCCATATTCTAAGACTGGTCTCACTCACCCAGTATATAGATTCTTTAGTACTCTCTCGTCTGCTCCCCAAACCGTGCCAGCAAGTTTTTTCATGATTGCCATTCTCTGCCTTGCTCTTGTCCTGTTTTTTTTCAATCTGGGTTTTCCAAGTCAAGCGGCGATCAAAGGTAATGCCTAAGTAGTTTGGGTTTTCATCCAGATGTAGATTTTTCCCATTTAGCACCAATTTGGAGATCTGTGGTTTGTTAGAGAGAGAAAACACTGTGAATGATGTTTTCTCCTCATTTATCTTTACTAGCCATGCCTTGGCCCACTCCTCCAGTGATGTTAGGGCTTGCTGCATCCGAATGCTTGCCGTAGAGATATATTCCTCTGAGATCCACAGGGCTAAGTCGTCTGCAAAGGAGGCATTGTGGGTTCTTCTTGGAATATTCTCTGATATGTCATTTATATATGTGAGGAACAATGTGGGTGACAGGACTCCCCCTTAGGGAACACCCTGCTCCAATACCATCTTCCTACTGGTCTGTCCTTGTAGTTGGACTCTGGCCGTTCTATTTTCAAGATAGTGGCTGATCCATTTGAACATTCTCCCACACACTTCACTTCTTTGCAGCTTGACTTTCAGTCCATCTTTCCACACTTTGTCAAATGCTTTTTCTAGGTCCACCCAAACCACCAGTGTGTGCTTTTTTTTCTTGGAAAGCATCCTCAATTTTCTGAGTTATATAAGTGATCTGGTCTTCAGTGGATCTGTGTTTTCTGAATCCTGCTTGCTGTGGGGCTAAGAGATGTTTTTCCTCTAGATGCCACATAAGTCGAGTATTTATTATGCGCTCCATCAATTTTCCAACACAACTAAGTAGACTGATAGGTCTGTAGCCATTTGGTTCTGTCTGAACTTTGTCTTTCTTAGGTATTGGAATCAGTATGGCATCTTTTCATGCCTTTGGTACTATTCCTCTTTTCCAGCTGCAGTTTAGGATGGCCAGAAGCTTCTTTTTTGCCTTTGTTCCTAGGCCTGTTAGCATTTCATTGGTTATCCCATCTTTTCCGGGTGACTTCTTTTTCTTTAGCGCCCTCATTGCCTCTTCTATTTCTTGCATTGTTAACTTTGCCATCATGTGTTCTTCTGGTGCAAGCTTTTTGTTATCATGATTCCTTTGTTCATCAATGATGGCCTTTCTTCTGTCTATAGGGACATCAATGTGGTTTGCACCAGCATAGTGTTCCATGAGTGCATTTGCAGCTTTTTTTCCCGAGAGCATATTTTCACCTTGTTTGATTGTGATGTGATTTTTGTAAGGTTCTTCGTTGTTCAAAGCTCTAACTAGTTTCCACAGTTTGTTCCCTTCTTTATCTAGGTTAAGATTTTCTGTTGTTTGCTTCCAGCAGTCTCTTGTTGTTTGGTTTAATGTTCTTCTGTACTTTGCAGTGGTTGCTTTGAGCAAGATGTTTGCCTCAGTTGTTTGTTCTGTTTCTGCCGTGTCTCTGGCTAGTGCTACCTCATCTTCAAGTTTTTGCAGATCTTCATTCCAGTATGGTTTATAGTTTTTTCTTGCCCCTCTCGGAATAGTCTCAATAGCTGCTTGAAGTATTGCTCTATTAAAGCTTTCAACCATATTTTTCATGCTGTTGTTTCGTGTGTTGATGGTTTCGCAAAGGCTGTCAGTCAGCACTGCAAAACTGTCCCAGTCAGCTCTTTTGTAATTCCATCGGGGCAATGGTTTCACTTCATGGGGAACATACTCCATATTAACCACTAGCTTTATTGGTCTGTGGTCGCTGCCTGCTAGCTGGCCAAGTACCTGTCGGTCAATTTTGTGAAATATGTCCCCTGTGGCAAAAGCTAGGTCTGGAGTGGAAGTGGTGTGCCATCTTCTAGAGTAGAAACTGGGTTTATCATCTGGCCTGTTGATAAGGTGAAGGTTTGTGTCTATCTCCCAGTCCTCCACTTCCTCTCCTCTACTGTCTGTATCCAGATATCCCCATCTTTCCGAGTGGCTGTTGAAGTCTCCGACCACAATGCAGTTTGAGCTCTTTATTTCCATACTTTCAAGTGACAGGTCTTTGCTCGGTGGGCCATACAAATTGTAGAACGCATGTTCGTGTCCTTTATTTTAATGTCAACCCCTACAATTTCCGATTGGTCGTTGAAGTTCACGCATACCTCGCTACTTGGTATTGAGTTTTGGGTAAGTAATAGCACACCTCCTTTGTGCCCTTCTCGATCGAGTCGGAAAGCCTGGTATCCTCTTATTGAGAATCTGTGGTTGCTGTTGAGATGTGTTTCTTGGATGCGAGCCCCATCGATTTGATCCTCATAAAGGCGGTTTTTTAGGGGGAATTTTTTGTTGAGAACTCCTTCTGCATTCCACTGCAGAATGTTGAGTGTTCTTGGTGTTTGGTCAATAGCTTTTGCCCTTTCCCTCTGTACCTTGACTCCACAATTCAGGGGAAGGTGACCACCAGTAGTATTGGTTGGACCCCTTCGAGGTGGGGGGTCCGGCACTCTCGCCGCCTGGCGGGACTCCACGGGACGAGCACCACAACGCTTAAATTGTATTCGTGACATCTTCATTAGGTGAAGTACGTTGCACTGTTTCATTGAGCATGTAGCCCAGTGCATCCGATTTCAACAAGCGTTTCTGTAGGGTTGCGTTCCTTAGCCCTTGGTCCCTGTCGTAAATTTATTTTGAGAGAAAAGAGTCTTAGAAATAGTGGTCCGGTTTAGAGTGGAAAATGATGATGGAAAGCTCAGTGATAGAAAATGTAGATATTAAATAGTTGCTTCACAGCGTGCTGGAGGAGAGTAAAGACAGACTTATTTACGACAAATCGCTTCTCTCAATCTTCTCTTCCGCTCTCCTGGTCAAACAATTATTTGCCAGTTTTCCAGACTCGCATCTGCGCGCACACCGATTTGGTGTTTTTTCACACACACAGACGATGTAGATACAAACTATATTAAACGAATAGGGGAAATGTTGGGCTGTGGGTATGTCCAACACCGTACTAAATGAGTTTATGTGATTTTATTCACTTTAAACATCAATCACTAACAAATATCAGGTATTACATAAATTATCATAAGTACACAAATGCAAATAACAAATTTGGGAGGGGTGAAGAAGATTGGTATCGACTAAGCCCTTCCCGCTTATTAGACAAAGATAAACCCAGTCCAGAGATAGATAATATCAGGAACATAGGTACGTTAACCTAACAGTGAAGTTAATTACTCTGAAAGAGGGGTTACAACGTTAGGTATAGGTGATAGAAAAAAAACCTGTTCTTCCCAGCTGTTCTTCCCTTTACTAAGCAAATGGAAAGGAGGGGGTTTTTTAAACAGAGTTAACCAATTAGCAACTCCCCCTTAAAGGAACAATGCAGGGAATACAGAAAAATTATATTACTAGGCAAGAAAGTTAACAACAGGTTTACAAAAGAAAAACGATTAAATTTCCTGTCATTCATACACACGCGTGAGGATCCACACTCATATACTCACACACTTACCGAATGCAGCCTCAGACGATCCATAAAAAGTATATAAAAACAGCAAGTAATCTTTTGACATATGAACTGTCTAGTCCTTCGATGTCCCGCCCCAGATGTTTGCGAGGGTTTGTTGGTAACAAATATTCTCACTTATCGCAAGACTTGAAGACTAAGAGTTCTCGTGTTTTTATTATATATATATAAAAGGAGTCTATGGGATGGCACTAACACAGTTCGGCACAGGGGTGAAAATGAAGTGGTCTCTTTTAATCCTCCGCTATGGTAAAATTCCTTCAATGCGTGATGATAGTTTTTATTAAATCCAATTGAGGAAAAAAAACTAGGCTCAGTCACAGTCAGGAAAATATGTACTCTCTCACAGTAAACAGTAAATATGATATCGCTACTGGCGATGATTACCTTCCAGTTTATCTTACAGGTTTGTAAGGGTAATTTGATGATTATTCTTTAAAATGTTCTTGGGTGGGCTTTATTTCATTTAATTCTGACAGCTAGGTCGCAAAAGACCGCCACAAGATTATATTTTAAAAGAAATGTTTCTTCAATATGACTGGAAGTTTATAGGATGATTTCTTTATTTCTTTCTTTATTTAGCTGGGACCGCAGGTTACGATCACTCTGTGTGAAAGAAAAAAGACATGTAACATACCGAAAAATCAAGCGCGATAAATTTCCCGTTAAGCCTATAATACACTCGAGTATTTAATTATGTATTTAATAAACACTGCGCGAATTCTAGTGGTTAAAACACACATCTATAAAACTAGGACTTAACTGAATTTATTAATTATAAATTCCTTCGCGACTTTAAAAGTTAATTTAAGCATCTATTATCTTTTGAAATAATATAATAGATAGATCATTATATTTACAACTGGAACTATTGAGATGGTTTAATTTAATAGATTTAAATTAACACAAACTCCATTGAAATAGAATGACTGAACTAGACCACTGATCACTTTACACAATATATATTACCGCTTTGCACAGAATAGAAATCACTGCAAATATATATATAAAATCCAGGGGAAAATCTATAACAAGATTTCAATAAAGCTAGTGCTTCTGTAAAGGTCTGGCCAGCGAGTGATAACGTGTCTAGTCTTCATGGTCTATTTAGCTAAAATGGAATGTAAGTTGAGTGGGACATGATAAACTTGACAGCTTATTTGATCTCACGAACTTTTGGGGATCTGTTCGCCAAATCAAGAGAAAAAACCGCACCCTGGTCTTCGTATCTCCGTTCGCTGCTGCCCGTTTCGGCTTCCCCGTTCGCTCGGTTCTGCGATTGACACCGAGACGCGAAATTAGCGGCAAGCAACTGCGTCTCGTATCAGGGACCACTACTGTCTTTGATAACGCCGATAGTCTCCCCTGAAATCCCTCAGTCTGTCTCTTTGATCTCGTGCCGCATACTAAATGAGTCTCGGTGGAATGAGTTCTGGCAAACGAAAAGTTACAACAAATGTTCAGGGGTTCTAATGTTATGAAAAGCTAAAGGTCCCTTTAAATCATCCATCATATCAGGGAAAATTCACTTGTCAAACTAGACGTACGTCACAATCGTCCCCACTTTTAGACATGAAACCATTTTTCGTGTTTCATTTTTTTGACAATGGAGGTGACCTGATTGGTGATTTTAGGATGAGTGGTATCTTCAGTTTGCTCTTCTTCCTCTGTAGACCAGTTTCTACTCAGGAAATCAGCCCCGACATTCTGTCTTCCCGGAATATATTCCACTTTGAAAGAATAAACGCTTAAAAGAAGCGCCCAACGCATGATCCTTGCATTAAATTCTTTATTGGCACCAAGAAATGCTAACGGAGCGTGGTCTGTTTGCACCGTGAAAGATGTACCATAAAGAAACTCATGATGGCGTCTGATACCGTCAATCAGAGCAAGACATTCCCTTTCAACTACGCTGTAGTTCCGTTCCGCTTTATTTAATTTCCGACTGCCATAGGCAACTGGAAATAGCATGTTCAGGTCCCTGTCATCGGCTTGAAGCAGTGTTGACCCGATGCCCTGACCTGACGCGTCGACTCTCAGTACAAAAGGTTTCTTGAGGTCAGGCAACCTCAAAATGGGGTATGCAGACAACTGTCCTTTCAAAGTGCTATACGCGTGTTCGCACTTTTGATCCCATATGTCCTTATCAGGACAACCTTTCTTTGTGAGGTCAGTCAGAGGTGCCGTCAGTCCGTTGAAGTTCTGGATGTACTTCTGATAGTATGCACATAGCGATATGAAGGAACGTACGTCTTTCTTCGTTCGGGGTCTTTTTGCTGCCATTATTTTCTCCACGTTCTTCTTAATAGGCCAACTGCATCCGTGAGAAATAGTGTGCCCCAGGAAGTCTAACTGTTCAAACCCGATGAGACATTTGCTAGGTCTGGCTGTGAGACCCGTTTCCTGTAGTCTCCTGAGGAGCATAGCAACCGTAGAAATATGTTCTTCATAGGTTTCCGATGCAATTAAGATGTCATCCATGAAATTATGGATATGGGGACTTTGCAAAGGTTGTAGAAGCTTCCTCATCATCCTGGTGAACACTCCTGGTGCATTATGCAAACCGAACGGCATCACGTTAAATGTGTAATGTCCTTCACTAGTGCTGAAAGCTAACAAAGGTTTAATTTCCTCCTTGACTGGTATTTGATAATAACCTTTGCTGAGGTCAATCTTGGAGAAGATCTTTGCTTTGCTGAGCTTGGTGAACAACTCAGAAACAGTTTGGAGAGGTTCGGGCTGGAATTCCGTTACAGCGTTTAGCAACCTGTAATCAATGCACAGCCGAACTTCCTTATTGGGCTTCTGCAACAGCACTACACTCGAGCTGTAAGGAGATGTAGACTCACTGATAATTCCTGCCTGACGCAGCTTGTCTATTTCTCCGCGAAGTGCATCAGCTTTAGCGTACGGGATGGGGTAAACTCTGGTTTGAACAGGGGTCTCATTTGTTAATTTCATATCAAATTCAATGAGATTTGTTCGACCAGGTACATCCGTTAAGACTGCACTGTACTGTTTTAGTAGAGCCCTGGTTTCTGTTTGTTGTTCTGGTGAGAGATTGTCGCCGAACTTGACATCTTTAAAGGATTCTGTGGGTTGCAATGGATACTCCATGCAACCATCATCATCATCTTCCGTTGCTATGGCGACAGCCAGGAGATGCTCGGAGGATGGCACCGGTCTTTCCAAATATTTCTTTAGCAGATTTATGTGGAAGACCTTCTCCTTTCCTTTGATGGAGATCTTGTAGTTGGTACGTGAGATCTTTTTAAGGACGGTAAACGGTCCTTGCCATCCGATGCAAAGTTTATTGCTTCCGGTTGGAAGTAGCAATAGGACTTTCTCCCCTGGTTGTAGTTCTCTCTCTTTTGCAGCTTTGTTGTATCTTTTAGTAATTTTAGTGCGGGCTTTCTTAAGGTTGGTAGTAGCTAGATCCCATCCTAGCTTTAGCCTTTCCTTAAGCTCAGATACATACTTGCTTGCAGAGACGACTGTCTCGTCAGCCTTCTGGTCTGTCAGGGACCGAAGTAAGGCTTCTAGTGGCCCCTTAATAGGTCTGCCAAATAAAAGTGTAGCTGGCGCAAAACCCGTAGACGCTTGGGGTACCTCTCGGTAGGCGAATAAGGCAGCCGATATATATATTGGTCCCAGTCTTCCGGTTTCTCCTGACCCAGCTTACGTAACATCATGGTGAGGGTACCGTTAAAACGTTCCACGAGCCCATTTCCGGCCGGATGGTAGGGACTTGTGTGGATATTTTGGCCCTCAAGATCTTAAAGATCTCCTCCATTAACAGGCTACGGAATTGGGATCCATTGTCCGTCAAAACTTGTTGAGGGAATCCCAACCGTGTAAAAATTTGCACAAGGGCTTCTGCGACATGCTTGGAATTAGTGCATGGTAGCGGTACGGCTTCGGCCCACATAGTGCAAGTGTCAACTAAGGTCAGGATGAACCTGTTCCTTCTTTTGGTCTTTTCCAGAGGACCAATAATGTCGACAGCAACCCGTTCAAATGGAGTCCCTACTATTGGCATTTGCCCCATAGGTACTGGGGGTGTCAAGTGCTTGGGTGCTACCCGTTGGCACTGGGCGCAGGATTTCACATACCTGACAATGTCAGAGTTCATTCCTGGCCACCAATAGTGGTTTTTTATTCGCTGAATAGTGGCGTTTTGTCCCATATGTCCGCTAAAGGGAAGAGAGTGCCCCATTTCTAAGATCTGGTTTCTGTACTGCGTCGGTACTAGGAGCTGGTTATTCCCCGTGTCCGGGTTGCCCGTTCTACGATACAATACACCATCCTTAGAAAAGATGTCTCCGTTGTGTCTGGGGTCCTTAGCCATGGGCAGTTTTTTAAAGCAGGGCGCCAGAGTAGGGTCCTTTTGTTGCGCCTCCTTCAGTTCATTTGGCAACAAGTTTGGCGCAGGCTCCCTCTCCTTCTTGGCTTGCCCTCTTGTGGTTACCGCTGCCACAATCGGCTCCTTAGGTCTCCCAATGAACACATATCTACATCCCAGGATAACTGGGTAGATCGGATCATCCATTATGGCCGCTTTAATAACTCCTCTGACAAAGTCAGAGTGTATTTCTACCAGTGCGATAGGAAGCGTCCTGGGTGCGTCACTCCTGAAAACTCCACTAAGTTTGACGGTTTCCTCTGTCTCCTGACCTGGTTTGACTAGGTGTCTAGCAACAATACAACTAAAACTTAATCCAGTGTCAAAGAGACAAGTAGTTGAGGTACCATTCAAAATTACAGTTCCTCGAGTTGAGGGTCGGTCCCCCTCAGGTTGAGAATCACTGACGTTGACTCTACCTTTCGAGGCTGTATGCAAACATCCAATGCGGTTTGCACCGGTTTGTTTGCCCTGATCAGACGTTCCTGGTGTAGGGGTCTTCCCTTTTCCTTGACCTTGGTGGCCGCGCTGCCACGTAGGCTTGTTGGGTTGATCAGAATTGTTGTTGGGGGGGTATCGGGTTTTGTAGAATTTCGATTTTTCCTGGGGAGGTTTCTGGGTATTGTTATCTCGTTGGTTATAATGTTGAGAGGAAGTGGAAGAATAGGATGCCTGCTCTAGATTCTGTTTTCGAGATGGCTCATCGGTGGGTTTACGTTTAGTGCTGGGAAGTTCGGCCATTGCATTGCTATAGCGTTCGGCTTTATTGAGTATGTCTTCAAGCCTGACTGCCCCCTGTTCAGCCAAAAATCTACGAGTTTCATTCGACAAAGTGGATTTTATCTGCTCCACAAGAACAAGTTCGAGGAGTCCCTCATATGAAAGAGGTAGGTCAGATAATTCAATGCACTTTGTCAGATAACCCGTGAGACGTGAAGAGAACTGGGGAAATGTTTCCGTGCTCTCTTTTCGGCTGTTTCTGAACAACTGCAGAAACTTTCGGGCAGTCATCTCAAACTGCTGTAGTAAGGCCTTCTTCAACAGGTCATAATCATGTTGATTCGGTCCCAGCTTTGTGTACACGTCATAAGCATTGCCTTTCAGTGACGTTGAAAGTTTGAGCGCCCAGCGGGTACTCTCTAACCCATAAAGATTCGCGAGTCTCTCGAATTTTTCTAGGTAGCTGTCAATTTTTTCGTTAGGGCTAGGAAAAGATTCTAAAGAAAACGACATAGCAGTTAATTGGGCAGACTGAGTGCTGGAGAGATCCATTGTTTGAGACTGGGGCGAAGACGGCTCTCCATTATTTGAAGTAGAGGCACTCCGACTCTCTAAAGCCTTGAGCGCTAATTCATGCTGTCTTTCCTTGTCTCTCTCTTCGCGTTGTCTCTCCTTCTCTCTTTCCCTGCGGGCGTCCATCTCTGCCTCAATTTTCTTCTGCTCCAATTGACGATCGTCCGCTTCTTTCTTCCTAGCTTCTGCCCTCTCTTCCTCCGCGTCATACCTTTGAAGTTCCTGGTTGATAAACAGATTCGCAGCTTCTGTGTCTAGTCCTGAGTCCTTGGCCTCTTGCCTCAAAAGGGATCTTATCCTAATTCTCTCTGCCATTGTCAAAGAACTGGATGCTTCTAAGACTAGAGAATAGTAAGATGGAACAAGAAGGGGAAAACTCAAAGCCGCTACGAAAAAAACCAAAGTAAAAAAAAAATTTACTAGAGTTACCTCCTACCTGTACTGTGCAAACTTATCGCTGCTTTTATCTGGCAATTAAGGCTCTAAACGCAAGCGACTATGCCACTAAATGGTAAGTTACACTGGAAAAGAATCTACTTTTACTAACAGTAGAGAAAAATTTTTTTTCCCTAAATTTTAAATCTCTGACAACAAACTCCGTCCCTAAAGTCAATTATTGAGATGAGACGTTGTTAACTTAATTTTTAAAAATCAGAACAATCCGTCTTTAGCTAAGCTCAACTCTTTTTAACTTCAAAAACCTTAGTGACTGTAAAACAATCACGCAATCCCAGCAACTCTTATAAAGAAAGAAATTGAATTATCTCCGCCAGAGGATAATTAAAATAGCAAATATTTTTGTTTATCTATACTTTCTACTGCTGTGGAGAGAAAACAACCTGTAAATATGCTGTGTGGACAACCCAAATACTTAAAGAACGTTTGTCTAGGGGTGTAATTATTTATTTATTTCCCTAATTCACAAGACAAATCATTCACACTCTACCTAGTTAGACCCAGACTAAATCAGACTCAAAATATCTTTAACCCGGCTATGCGATTGCCTCAAATGTAGCTCAAGATCCCAGAACCAGCCCACAAATATGTGTGCATCAAATGTATCTCAAAATAATCCCGGCGAGCCAGCCAAATATTGTCGTAAATTTATTTTGAGAGAAAAGAGTCGTAGAAATAGTGGTCCGGTTTAGAGTGGAAAATGATGATGGAAAGCTCAGTGATAGAAAATGTAGATATTAAATAGTTGCTTCACAGCGTGCTGGAGGAGAGTAAAGACAGACTTATTTACGACAAATCGCTTCTCTCAATCTTCTCTTCCGCTCTCCTGGTCAAACAATTATTTGCCAGTTTTCCAGACCCGCATTTGCGCGCACACCGATTTGGTGTTTTTCACACACACAGACGATGTAGATACAAACTATATTAAACGAATAGGGGAAATGTTGGGCTGTGGGTATGTCCAACACCGTACTAAATGAGTTTATGTGATTTTATTCACTTTAAACATCAATCACTAACAAATATCAGGTATTACATAAATTATCATAAGTACACAAATGCAAATAACAAATTTGGGAGGGGTGAAGAAGATTGGTATCGACTAAGCCCTTCCCGCTTATTAGACAAAGATAAACCCAGTCCAGAGATAGATAATATCAGGAACATAGGTACGTTAACCTAACAGTGAAGTTAATTACTCTGAAAGAGGGGTTACAACGTTAGGTATAGGTGATAGAAAAAAACCTGTTCTTCCCAGCTGTTCTTCCCTTTACTAAGCAAATGGAAAGGAGGGGGTTTTTTAAACAGAGTTAACCAATTAGCAACTCCCCCTTAAAGGAACAATGCAGGGAATACAGAAAAATTATATTACTAGGCCGGAAAGTTAACAACAGGTTTACAAAAGAAAAACGATTAAATTTCCTGTCATTCATACATACGCGTGAGGATCCACACTCATATACTCACACACTTACCGAATGCAGCCTCAGACGATCCATAAAAAGTATATAAAAACAGCAAGTAATCTTTTGACATATGAACTGTCTAGTCCTTCGATGTCCCGCCCCAGATGTTTGCGAGGGTTTGTTGGTAACAAATATTCTCACTTATCGCAAGACTTGAAGACTAAGAGTTCTCGTGTTTTTATTATATATATAAAAGGAGTCTATGGGATGGCACTAACACAGTTCGGCACAGGGGTGAAAATGAAGTGGTCTCTTTTAATCCTCCGCTATGGTAAATTCCTTCAATGCGTGATGATAGTTTTATTAAATCCAATTGAGGAAAAAAAACTAGGCTCAGTCACAGTCAGGAAAATATGTACTCTCTCACAGTAAACAGTAAATATGATATCGCTACTGGCGATGATTACCTTCCAGTTTATCTTACAGGTTTGTAAGGGTAATTTGATGATTATTCTTTAAAATGTTCTTGGGTGGGCTTTATTTCATTTAATTCTGACAGCTAGGTCGCAAAAAGACCGCCACAAGATTATATTTTAAAAGAAATGTTTCTTCAATATGACTGGAAGTTTATAGGATGATTTCTTTATTTCTTTCTTTATTTAGCTGGGACCGCAGGTTACGATCACTCTGTGTGAAAGAAAAAAGACATGTAACATACCGAAAAATCAAGCGCGATAAATTTCCCGTTAAGCCTATAATACACTCGAGTATTTAATTATGTATTTAATAAACACTGCGCGAATTCTAGTGGTTAAAACACACATCTATAAAACTAGGACTTAACTGAATTTATTAATTATAAATTCCTTCGCGACTTTAAAAGTTAATTTAAGCATCTATTATCTTTTGAAATAATATAATAGATTGATCATTATATTTACAACTGGAACTATTGAGATGGTTTAATTTAATAGATTTAAATTAACACAAACTCCATTGAAATAGAATGACTGAACTAGACCACTGATCACTTTACACAATATATATTACCGCTTTGCACAGAATAGAAATCACTGCAAATATATATATAAAATCCAGGGGAAAATCTATAACAAGATTTCAATAAAGCTAGTGCTTCTGTAAAGGTCTGGCCAGCGAGTGATAACGTGTCTAGTCTTCATGGTCTATTTAGCTAAAATGGAATGTAAGTTGAGTGGGACATGATAAACTTGACAGCTTATTTGATCTCACGAACTTTTGGGGATCTGACCGCCAAATCAAGAGAAGAAACCGCACCCTGGTCTTCGTATCTCCGTTCGCTGCTGCCCGTTTCGGCTTCCCCGTTCGCTCGGTTCTGCGATTGACACCGAGACGCGAAATTAGCGGCAAGCAACTGCGTCTCGTATCAGGGACCACTACTGTCTTTGATAACGCCGATAGTCTCCCCTGAAATCCCTCAGTCTGTCTCTTTGATCTCGTGCCGCATACTAAATGAGTCTCGGTGGAATGAGTTCTGGCAAACGAAAAGTTACAACAAATGTTCAGGGGTTCTAATGTTATGACAAGCTAAAGGTCCCTTTAAATCATCCATCATATCAGGGAAAATTCACTTGTCAAACTAGACGTACGTCACAGTCCCAAACTACTCCCGATAGACGACAAACAGTGAAGAATGAGGCAAGAAAGCATTTAACCCATGAAGTGGGGGTGGATTGGTGCAGACCAGAGCATGTACCACTCGCCGGTGGGTTCTGCATCTACACCTATAGGGTTCCACCCACTCCTCAGCCCATTTAGTCTGGCCCCTCACCCAGGACCTGTCCGGCTTGGGTGACCCTGCCAGGAGTAAAACTCCCGCCGGCATAGCTCCCGGGATCATTTGGGCGCTCAAGCTCTCCAACCACGGCAAGGTAGGCTTACATGTGGAGAGAAGATTAATACAAGTTTGCATAATAGGTGTAAGAAAATGAACATAAAGGAAAGAATCTATAAAAACGAAATTATTACCACAGGCACTGTCAATGAAAGAGTTATCTTCTCAGTATTAGCAATCTTTTTCTCATCTTGCATTATATAGGTTAACTAAGATCACTTAAATGTATGTATGTTATTGTTTATATTACACATCCTGGTTGTATGTGCATCACCAGCCCTGAGTCAATCAGAGCATGTCATATATGTCATATACAGTCTTGTTTGACAAGACACACAATTTATCATTTATACAATGACAAGATCAAATCCTCAGTGCCACATCTGGTCAGTCTCCTAAAATTTCTGATCGTCAGTTGTGACCTGGTTACTGATCGTCCGTTGTGACCTGGTTACTGGACATTTCTGATCATCCATTGTGACCTGGTTACTGGACATTTCTGATCGTCCATTGTGGCCTGGTTACTGGACATTTCTGATCATCCATTGTGACCTGGTTACTGGACATTTCTGATCATCCATTGTGACCTGGTTACTGGACATTTCTCTGATCGTCCATTGTGACCTGGTTACTGGACATTTCTGATCATCCGTTGTGACCTGGTTACTGGACATTTCTGATCATCTGTTGTGACCTGGTTACTGGACATTTCTGATCATCCATTGTGACCTGGTTACTGGACATTTGTGATCATCCGTTGTGACTGGTTACTGGACATTTCTGATCGTCCGTTGTGACCTGGTTACTGGACATTTCTGATCATCCGTTGTGACCTGGTTACTGGACATTTCTGATCGTCCGTTGTGACCTGGTTACTGGACATTTCTGATCGTCCGTTGTAACCTGGTTACTGGAAATGTCACTGCCTGCTTTACATCATCAATTCTTCAGCTCCCCAAGGAGCATAGGCCTTCAGCAGACTCATGTCACTAGGTCAAGGACTTTCTAGATCTTTCTACAAACTCATGTCAGATACTCTTGTGCCATGTCACTAGGTCAAGGACTTTCTAGATCTTTCTACAAACTCATGTCAGTTACTCTTGTGCCATGTCATTAGGTCAAGGACTTTCTAGATCTTTCTACAAACTCATGTCAGATACTCTTGTGCCATGTCACTAGGTCAAGGACTTTCTAGATCTTTCTACAAACTCATGTCAGATACTCGTGTGTCATATCACTAGCAGGGTTCGTAGCGACCTGGAAAAACCTTGAAAAACCTGGAAAACGAAAAAAAAAATTCCAGGCCTTGAAAAGCCTGGAAAAATGGCTATAAGCCTTGAATTTTCCGCATCGGACCTTGAAAAATAATACGAAATCGAAAGTTCGTTACTTTGTGTCCATTTTTTTTGGTTATTGATGGTATTTTTCGCAACAACAAACGCGACGAGTCTAAAAATAAATCAGCGTTTACGCCATTAACGCAAAGCGCCGAAAACGAAACCGCCGAAACTTCTGGAAATGCGCAAAGGGAAGTAAAAATTGTAAAGTTACCGTACAATTTTTACTTCCCTTTGCGCAAAGTTACCGTAAAATGTTTACTTCCCTTTGCGCATTAAATCCATTTCCAGAAGTTTTCGGCGCCTTGCGTTAACGACGTAAACGCAGATTTATTTTTAACACTCGTCGTAAGTAATAAATTCGTTTATCTCATTTATAAAACCTATTTAAATAAGTCCAGTTTATTATATTTATGATGAAAAGACTTATCCCGTTCTACCTCTGAAGGGTTATAGGCTAATTAGGATAGGCCTAGGCCTACATGTTTTCAATTTCAGATAACATGAATAATCGCCGATACACGAAAGTGGCATCACATCTGTCAAATCGCGGTAATTAGGATAAATGAAAATCAGCAATTTTGTGGATAGGCCTATGTTATTTAAAATTTTAAAAAAAGATTTAATTAAATTTTAAATAAAAATCTAAACAAACAAACGAAACAAAACCCAACAAAAAATAGTAAAGATGGTGGGGGGGGTGTGTGTGTGTGTGTAAAGGTCTCCAGTTAGATATTTAATAGATTTTCACTTATCATAAGTATTACCCTCCCAATTACTATATATATTACCTTTTGTTCTAGTTAAATATTGTTTGACTGTATTATGTATGCGTTTAGAATTTTGAATTGGTAAATATACATAGCTTAGGCCTACTCGTAAGTTATTTGTGTTCCTTTTTTTTTTTTTTTTTTTAAACTAACACTACTAGGAGACCTACAGATGTGACATTATTTGTGACCAAGGAAAAAACTCTTGAGAGCTGAGATTATTTGGACTCTTTTTTTTCTTTCAGTGAAAAGTCACCATAGTTTTAATTCAAATTTCATATGCAACAAGGGACATATTCTCTTCTTTGATAGTTTTGATTCAGCCTTCAGCTTTATTTCAAGACCTGAAATTCAGATTGGTGCATTTGGAACAGTAGCGGAAAATAGGAAGCATTTTCCTGTAGCACTGAAGAAAAAAAAACAACTCAAATTGAAAAAGACAAATCATCCTGTGTTTTGTGCGACAGAAGATAAGGCATGCCGACAGTCACCTGGCATGATACGAAAAGATTTAACCTTATATCCACTGTTCACTCCAATGATAATATAAACAAGACAGTTAGAAAGACAAATTCTTTAGGGCAGAACAATTCAGAAGCCAGTGATTGCAGAAAAATACAGCAAAAGTATGGGAGGTGTGAAAACTTCAGCCAACTAGGTGCAAGCTACCCCTACCCACACAGATCCTATTTTTATATTATTTCTTAGTTGAAACTGCCCTGGTCAATGGGCATATAACCTACAACACTGCCAACTCTACAAAAAAAGATCAAAGCGAAGATCAGGATGTCAGTATGACTCTTATTGAACCTGCTAGGAGCCGCGCTAGCGTAGTGGTTACCACACCGCTCTGGCGACCAGGTGATCCAGGATCAAACCCAGTCGATGGCATTTGAGGATTTTTCGTCGACCGGGATTTGGACTGGATTAACTCGAGACCTGGCGAGAACATTTGAAGGTGTGTCGTCGACCAGGGATTGGCGGCTCCTGAGCCGACCCAGCTCTAATGGGTACCTCCGAAATCGGCGAGTATCTGCCTGCATGGCGAGGGACACCTGTCTATGTACAAGAAAAAAGGGATACTCACGTAAAATCAATGTCAGGTTAGACATTAATAATAACCTGAGATTTCACCTCGAGTATTAGCGGGCGTACAAAAAAAAAAAAAAAAAATTGAACCTGCTATTCTTCGACGCAATGTGACACCTTCAAAACAACATGACTTACTGAGCACCACTTCATTGATTAAAAAAGTAAAGGGCAAGGTACAAACCAGACTGTAAAGTGTGTAAGGCTGCAGGGAACAGAAGCCAGACTTGCATGTACTGCCCAGATTGCAATGTACCTCTATGCCTGATACCCTGCTTCAAGTTATACCACACAGTCAAGGATTATCAACGTGGATCGTTGACAAAGACTCTTGCAGAGGCCTACAGCTACAACTTCAACCCCAGTTAATGAAAAAAGCAGCTCAGACTCCAACTAGAGGTACTTAACTACTCAAACATTTACAAACGCTCATTGTCAGATGCCACAGACACAGAATACATTCAAAAAAGACAAACACGAAAAATACAGTTTTTTTTTTAAACATTTTATTCCAATTTTATTAGCCTTTTATGTTGATATACGTGGTTAATCGTTAAATCAATACGTCAATCAAGCTTATTTTATTCATTACCATCCATGTCACTAACATTTTATTGCGCTGATGTTGAACAAATTCACTAAAAACTTGGAAAAAATGTCTGTTTTTCAATCTTTTATGAATTAAAAAAAAAAAAAAGTTCTTTTTAAAGAAATCTGCAAACACCCTTGGTAATGGGAGACGGTAATGCTCCGGATTGCTGATCAGCAAAGTGATAATTATATCTGAGAAAATTAGATGAGGAAAATATTAGAGTTTCCCATCCTTGAAAATCACGTGCTGGACCTGGAAAAAACCTGGAAAAAGCCTGGAAAATGCTTGAAGAAATTTGCTATGAACCCTGCACTAGGTCAAGGACTTTCTAGATCTTTCTACAAACTCATGTCAGATACTCTTGTGCCATGTCACTAGGTCAAGGACTTTCTAGATCTTTCTACAAACTCATGTCAGATACTCTTGTGCCATGTCACTAGGTCAAGGACTTTCTAGATCTTTCTACAAACTCATGTCAGATACTCTTGTGCCATGTCACTAGGTCAAGGACTTTCTAGATCTTTCTACAAACTCATATCAGATACTCTTGTGCCATGTCACTAGGTCAAGGACTTTCTAGATCTTTCTACAAACTCATATCAGATACACTTCTGTCATGTCGCTAGGTCAAGGACTTTCCATGTCTTTCTACAAACTCATGTCAGATACTCTTGTGCCATGCCTCATACCCAGGGGATTCCAGAACAAGGACTTCCTTGTAATTCTATCTGCAGGTTTCTATCCTTGTAATTCTATCTGCAGGTTTCTATCCTTGTAATTCTATCTGCAGGTTTCTATTATTATAGCCTCAATTGTGACAGATACAAAAGAGCTTATATGAGTGATATAGTCTTCTTCTTCTTTGATCCTTAGCCGCCAACCGTCAAAGCAGTCAGTGGCCATTACGCCTGGTGGCGTCTTGTAGGGCAACAACAAATTGATTCCACTTTGCTCGGTCGGCGGCCATCCTTCGTACAGTGCCCTAACTCTGGTTCATTCTTTGCATCTCAGCCTCCACAGTCCTCCGCCAGGTTGTTTTTGGTCGGCCTCTCTTTCGTTTTCCTTCAGGGGTCCATAGCATAGCTGTTCTTGTGATGGCATCGGGGTCTCTTCTGAGGACATGGCCAACCCAGCTCTAACGTCTGCCAGCTATGATGGTGTGCATGTCCTCTTGCTTGCTCTGAGTAAGCAGATCTTGGTTGGTGATGATATTCGGCGAAAAGATTCGGAGAATTTTTCTTAGGCGTGTTGTGTGAAAAGAGGACAATTTCGACATTTCCTTCTCTGTAACTCTCCAGCTCTCCGCGCCATAGAGAAGCACAGAAAGCACACAGCTCTGATATAATCCTAATTTTGTGCTTGTGCTGTACTGAGAGGACTTCCAGATGTTGTTTAGACTAAAAAAGGCTGTTCTTGCTTTGTTCATTCTGTTGTTGATGTCTTTGCTTGCTCCGCCGTCTGGTGTTACTATGCATCCTAGGTATGTGAAGGCATCTGTCTGTTCCAGTTGCTGATTCCTTACTGATATGGGCTCAGGGTTGCTCACATTGAGCGTCATGACCTCTGTCTTCTTTAGGTTGATGTTCAAGCCCACCTGCTGGCTATACTTATTAAGTTTATCCGTTTTTTCCTGGATGTGTTGATGTGAATGTGCTAGCAGTGCAATGTCATCTGCATATTCCAGATCTTCCAATGTAGAAAATGTAGTCCATCTTATTCCTCTTGGATTGCCCTCTGTTGTCTAATGCATCACCCAGCCTATGACTGTTAAAAATAGAGTGGTTGATAAGGGGCATCCCTGTCGTACTCCTGTCTTCACTTCAAAGGTTAGGTTGCTCTGTCCAATGCTGCACGTAAAGTTGGCATAAAGGCTTTTTATGATTGACACTATGCAGCTTGGAATTCCATAAGCCCTCAGTATTTTCCATAAACTGTCCCTATGTATACTGTCAAAAGCCTTTTCAAAATCAACAAAATTAATGTACAACTGTCTTTGCCATTCTGAGCACTGCTCTATAATGTTCCTGAGGGTAAATATATGATCTACACATCTTCTGTTCTTTCTAAATCCTGCTTGTTCTTTCCTCAGTTTGTGGTCTACTGCTTTTGAGATTCTCTGTATAATTATCCTGCCTAGTATTTTGCTGGGAACTGAGAGAAGAGTTATTCCTCTCCAATTATTGCAGTCTGCAAGATCTCCCTTCTTGGGCAATTTGACAATTATTCCTTTTCTCCACTCTGTTGGTGTTGTCCCTGTTTTCCAGACTTGTGCAAATAGTGGTTCTAATAGTTCTGCTGCTAGCTCTGCGTCTGTCTTAAATATAGTAGTAACGGAGGAAAAAAAACCTAACTAGCAAAAAGGAAAAGCATTCAAATGTTCTTACAGTGATGATAAAGTGATCTAATGTCAGCCAGTCAACGAGCTGAAGATAAAATGGCCTAATCTCAGTCAGCAAGACACAAGAGTTAAAGATAAAATGACCTAATCTCGGCCAACAAGGCGCAAGAGCTTAAGATAAAATGACCTAATCTCAGCCAATAAGACACTCGGGCTAAAGATAAAATGACCTAATCTCAGCCAACAAGGCACAAGAGCTTAAGATAAAATGACCTAATCTCAGCCAACAAGACAGAAGAGCTAAAGATAAAATGACCTAATCTCATCCAACAAGACACAAGAGCTGCTTATTAGAGTCTAAGCAACTTAGTTGGGAATGGGTTCATGAAGTCAGCTAATGGATATTATTCTTCTTCCTTGTTCATACAATTATCTGAATGAGAAAATGGACTGTTTGTTTGAGACTGCTCTCATCATAGTACATTTTGTCCTTTCAGAAGGTTGATAAATGTCATTCTGTCACCTGGCTTGTTACATGGAGTTTATGTTCTTGAAGATCATGTTCTGATGTATTCTTGTGTTCGTCAAACTTTAGTCCAGTGTAATGAATAGAAGATATGTCAGTCTGTCACCTGGCTTGTTACATGGAGTTTACGTTCTTGAAGATCGTGTTCTGATGTATTCTTGTGTTCGTCAAACTTTAGTCCAGTGTAATGAACAGAAGATATGTCAGTCTGTCACCTGGCTTGTTACATGGAGTTTATGTTCTTGAAGATCGTGTTCTGATGTATTCTTGTGTTCATCAAACTTTAGTCCAGTGTAATGAATAGAAGATATGTCAGTCTGTCACCTGGCTTGTTACATGGAGTTTACGTTCTTGAAGATCGTGTTCTGATGTATTCTTGTGTTCATCAAGCTTTTTTCAAGTGTAATGAACAGAAGATGTATGTTGCGTTGCGGGTCTTATTATTTTATTATGAAATGTTAATATGTGGTAATCGACTGGTTACTCTGGCCAAGAAGACTGCTAGGGTTGAACCACAAGACCACGCACACAGTTGACGTTCAAAACGCTGTAGTAAAGTCACCAAGGCAAAGTGGCACGAATACAATACATTTTAATATTACTTGAGACGCTGCTCCACATGCATTTTTAAATCAAGCCAATATATTATGGCATTACATATGCAATCTTTGAAAAGTCTCTGTACCGTCGCAGCTCAAAACCACTGTTCTTTGATAGACTTCAAAGTTTTATTAATTCAGACTCACTTGATACGCAGCATCCATTCTCCCTTGTAAAATATAGCTAGATGCATCTCACTGAAGTATAATGATGCACTAGTGATAGTACATAATAGGGATATGTCACAATATTTTTTTTTTTCTTAACCAGCGGCACTTGGGCTTTCAGCCCTTCGGCCCAATGACATGTCATTGTGAGGCTGGGGAACCTGAGGACTTTCCTTCCAACCCGGTCAGGAGCTTTGCTCCTTCCCATCCACAGAGGGTTTATCACAGGAGCCGTTCAGGTTATTCAGTCAAATTTCCGGTCGTAAACATTTCTTCAAACGCTGACGCCCGGGTTTGAACCATGAAAACCTGGTCGCCAGTACAACGCCGTAGCCATTACACCAGCGCGGCTCCCATGTCATAATATTAATTAAATTTCATGAGCTCAGAGACCTACGTCCACTTGTCATAAAGCCACTCACATCGAAGTCCCTGCAGACAATCTCTGCCGTCTGCTAATCCAACCTTCATGTCTGCCAAACTCCACCTCGAGGCAATGACATCACTTCTTGTGTTACCCAGGACTATGTATAATAAACAGACGAGAAGCCTTGTCGAACCATCTAATGATATCAACACAAATGTTATGAATTTTACTCATAACAATATGTCAGTCTGTAGTGGATGGACTGGTGGAGATTAAAGCGAAGTAATTATTGTTGAGAATTAATAGACAATTATTATTACATATTAACAAAGTTACATTGAAGGGAAGCACTGCTTCCATTGGTGTGGTTGCCTAACGTGTCATTTTCTTTTTTCAGATTGTCTGTCTTCAGGAGGTCCAGGAGGATCATTGGATACAGGATATCAGAGATACTTTAGCTGAACAAGGTCTGGAGTATCATTTCTATTTAATCATATTTAGCTGAACAAGGTCTGGAGTATCATTTCTATTTAATCATATTTAGCTGGACAAGGTCTGGAGTATCATTTCCATTTAGTTTATCATATACTACTCGTCAAAAGTCAAGGGCCACTTAGAAAAACCTTGGTTGAAACCATAAAACAAATCTGATATAAACGTAATTGGTATCAGTTAAAATGGCATTTATTGAATACCAAATTGACATGTCACGTAAAGAAATGGAAACACACATTCAAACGCAATGAAGCTGTGAAGTGTGTCACCCACCTTTTCAAAAGTCACACAATAGATATTGGACAAATAGACATTTCAAAATCGGGTATGACAACCATTTGCAGCAAGGCATTCAAGACAGCGTAGACGCATCGAGTCCACAAGGGTCCGAAGAGTATCATGAGGAACAGCTTGCCATTCCTGAAGCAGAAATGCAGTCAGCTGTGCAACATCCATTGGCAGGGGGTGATTTGTTGACATTCTTCGACCAAGGACATCCCAGAGGTGCTCAATTGGAGAAAGGTCAGGTGAATGAGCTGGCCACGCCATCCTGATGATCCCATGTTGCTGAATAAACTCATTCACCACACGAGCTCGATGGGGGTCGAGCGTTATCATCTTGGAGGATGGCATTACCACCTATGGCCTCCAGAGCAGGCTGAACAGTTGGTCTCAAGATTTCGTTCTGGTATCTTGGGCCGGTCAAGTTGCCTTGGATGATGTAGAGTGGGGTCCTGCCGTGTCTGTAGAAGCCTCCCCAGGCCATGACAGAACCCCTACCATAACGATCCACCTCTCGAATTGTGTCATCAGTAAATCGCTCTCCTGGTCGTTTCCAAACTCGAATCCTGCCATCAATGAATGACACTGTGAAGCGAGATTCATCAGTGAAGAGAACTTGACTCCATTGTTGCCTTGTCCATCGGATGTGCTCGCGACACCAAGCAACACGGGCTCTGCGATGAGCTGGAGTAAGAGGGATTCTGACTGCAGGACGTCGAGCAGCCAGTCCAAATTCATGTAAACGTCTGCGAATGGTGCTTTGACTGACATTAACGTTTACAGTTTTTCTCAGCTGACATCTTAGAGTGGAACAAGTCACTGTTCGATGGCGCAGGGCTGACAACAAGAGGTACCGGTCATCATGTCTATTGGTTCATCTAGGGCGACCTGGCCGGTGGCGATCCTCCACACTTCCTGTGGCCTGAAATCTCTCCAAAATTCTTTGAATAGTAGAGTGTGACACTGCAAGCCGTCTAGCAACCTCACGGACAGATAAACCACTTTCAACCCACGCTATAGCCTCATTCTTTGTAAGGTGTCAAGACTTCTCGGTGGCATGGTTTTTGCAAGTGATGAAACTACCCTAAGTCTGCTGATTGTAAAACAAATTAAGAGTGAACTCTTTTCACGAAAAGTCGCCATTGCACGTGGAATGTCAATCAGCACGATTACTTCACCTGTTTGGTTGTACAGAAGTTTGAAAAAACAGATTAAAAATGTGAATTTATGGTCAGCAAACCAAATTGCACGTGATCACCATGGTTGTCGGTGAGTTGTTTTTATGCTTAATGTGCATAGAGGACTGTCAGAGGAAGAGATTGCACCCATTTTTACTAAAAACTTCCTTCATTTAATCATTCTATGCGCTTATATAAAAGTGTTTTGAAAATAATAGGGTGGCCCTTGACTTTTGACGAGTAGTATATTTGGTTGGACAAGGTCTGCTCCTAAGTACACTAATATCTGAAACACCGCAACTACCACAGTAACACTTATTGTTGAACCCTAACAAAATGAATATTTGTATATCACCAAGAGCTAACGCTCAGTAATGGTGGATCAAAGACAAAATATTAATATTTGTCATTTATCTGTATGTTTCCTAAATATTTGTTGTGCGTATACAGGTTTATACACATTGATGATACAGTACCTCCACAATAATGAAACAAGACCTCCACATTGATGATACAGTACCTCCACATTGATGATACAGTACCTCCACATTGATGATACAGTACCTCCACATTGATGATACAGTACCTCCACATTGATGATACAGTACCTCCACAATAATGAAACAAGACCTCCACATTGATGATACAGTACCTCCACATTGATCTTGTCGTACTGTTTTAATCCATCTGTTCTATGCTAGCAGAAATTTATGACATTCTGTATCTTATGTCATCGTTTGTTTTTGGCCTTCTGAGCCGTTCAGTGGGACTTTCTTGATTGCCGTGACATTTGATTTGAAGATTCTGATTTTTGCATTGGACTTGATTTCTCTTAATTTCAATATATTTCCCAGTGCAGTGATAGCTCCTTTTGCCATTTTTGATTGCTATATTTGTATTGTCTTATTCTGTTATTTTATTCTTCAATGATTGGATAATGACACACATTGAGGAAACCTGTAGATAGACTCACATTGAGGAAACATGTTGATAGGACACACATTGAGGAAACCTGTTGATAGGACACACATTGAGGAAACCTGTTGATAGGACACACATTGAGGAAACCTGTTAATAGGACACACATTGAGGAAACCTGTTGATAGGACACACATTGAGGAAACCTGTTGATAGGACACACATTGAGGAAACCTGTTGATGACTTTACAAGGCTGTTCTTGTTCTGGAGTCTCCAGAATGATACAACATGTTACTGTCACATCATCATCACCTTATTGTATGAAGAACAAACAAAAAACCACCGGACAGTTACGTAAATGGTTGATTGTGTAATAGAAGGATTTGTACGGTACACCCAGGTCACCAATGTAGAAGTAATGACAAGAACTAGACAAATACCAACCTGGTCACCAATGTAAAAGTAATGACAAGAACTAGATAAATACCAACCTGGTCACCAAGTGATGTCAAGAACTAGACAGATACCAACCAGGTCACCAAGTGATGACAAGAACTAGACAGATACCAACCAGGTCACTAATGTAGAAGTGATTACAAGAACTAGACAAATACCAACCAGGTCACCAAGAGATGACAAGAACTAGACAGATACCAACCAGGTGACCAAGTGATGACAAGAACTAGACAGATACCAACCAGGTCACCAAATGATGACAGGAACTAGGCAAATACCAACCAGGTCACCAAGTGATGACAAGAACTAGACAAATACCAACCTGGTCACCAATGTAGAAGTGATGACAAGAACTAGACAAATACCAACCTGGTCACCAATGTAGAAGTGATATCATCATCATCATCAGTTGCCATCTCCACAACGAAGGTTGGCTGTAATGGATCTCCAACGTCTTCTGTCTCTTGTCTTGATGGTGCACTCTGATAGACTCTTTCCTGTCCATTTCTTGATGTTGTCTTCCCACTTATAGTGCTGTCTTCCCCTTGCACGTTTGCCTTCCACTCTCCCTTCTGTTATGGTCTTCTGTAAGGTGTTATGCCTTTTTATGTGGCCAAAGTATTTTAGCTGCCGAACTTTGACCTCCCTCATTAGTTCTCTTTTCATACCTAGATTTTCTAGGACCTCCTTATTTGTTTTCATCTCTTTCCATGAGATACGCCCCATTCTTCTATATATCCACATTTCAAGAGCCTCAATTCTTTCTTCCAACTGCTTATTCATCGTCCATGTTTCTGCACCATACAGAAATGCAGAATATATATAACACTTTATGATTCTCAGTTTTAATTTGTGAGATAACTGTTTGGATGTCAGTATATGTTTCATGTTGTTGAATGTAGCTTTGGCCATTCCTATTCTCTTCTTGATTTCTGTTTCACATCTGCCATCTTCTGTTATTATATGACCGAGATATACGTAGCTCTTGACTTGTTCCAGGATTTCCCCATTTACGCTTATCTTTAATGTGGGTTTATCGTCTGTTTTGCTAATTATCATAGTTTTTGTTTTCTCAATATTAATGTCGAGTCCATATTCATGACTTATACAGTTCACTTGCTTCACTAGTTCTTGTAACTCCTGTTCGCTTTCAGCTAACAACACGGTATCATCTGCATATCTAAGGTTGTTTATTGACCTTCCACTGATGTTCAGTCCTGGTATTTCCTGTATCTGTTTGAAAATTTTTTCGGTGTATAAATTAAATAGGCAGGGGGACAGCACACAACCTTGTCTGACACCTCTTTTTATGTCTATGTATGGTGAATAATTCCTTCCAGATCTTACTGTGGCAGTTTGCTCCCAATAAAGGTTTCTGAGTATTCTTATATCTTTTCCATCAATACCTATGTCTTCAAGGCATTCAATTATTTTCTCATGATGGACTCTGTCAAAAGCCTTCTTATAGTCAATGAAGCACATATACATACTTTTTTGGACCTCTGTATATTTTTCTGCTAATATTCTTAGGCAAAATATTGCCTCTCTTGTTCCACTGTTCTGTCTAAAACCAAACTGTTCTTCCTGGATTTCGCTGTCTACTTTACTTTTTATTCTTTCCTGTATGATTTTGAGCAGTATCTTAATTGCATGACTCATCAGGCTGATTGTTCTGAAGTCTGAACATTCTGTTGCATTTGGTTTTTTGGGCAATGTTATAAAAACTGATGTCTTCATGTCGTGTGGTATATATCCTGTATTGTATACATCGTTGCATATTTCTGTGATTGTATCTATACCATAGCTCTCCAGAGCTTCTATCATTTCAATTTTTATGTTATCCATGCCTGCTGATTTTCCTTTTTGTATCATATGAATGGCATTCTCTACTTCTGATCTGAGAATGTTTGGGCCTTCATTAGAATCTGGTGATGGTTTTTTACCTCTGTTGTCCTCGAATAATTCTTTTACGTATTCTGCCCATCTGTTTGATATGTCTTTCTCATCAAGTAATATTACACCATTTTTGTTCTTGATACAGCTTCCTCCTTGTGCAAACCGTGACCGATTTGATAATTTCTTTATTTCTTCATGCATATCTCTTGTCCAGTGCTTTGCTTCCAAGTCTTCTATTTCCTTGCATTTTGTTTCTATCCACCGTTCTTTTGCTTCTCTACACATAGTACGTATGTCATTGTCTATTGTTTTATATTCTGGAGTGTTTTTTGCTTTCTTTCTTTCTGCCATTTTATTCAAGATGTCATCTGTCATCCAAATTTGATTTTTCTTAGACTCCTTTTTAGGTAAATTTGCATTTGCTGATTGTATGCTTGTTTTTAAGCATTCCCATTTTGCGGTTGCTTTTTCTTCTGGGTTCTCTCTTCTATACTGCTCCATGCTTTCTGTCAATAACTGTTGATATTTATTTTTGACGTCGATTAAATATTTCTGTTTTATATCTGGTTGTTTCAGCGCTGATATTTCTATCTGGGGTTCCTCCTGTCTTCTGTTTCCTGCTCTTTTCAGCTTTATATTTACTTTGATGATGACTGGATTGTGATCTGAATTTATGTCGGCGCCAGGATGTGTCTTTGCACTTGTGACACTGTTCTTAAATCTATGTTTTATCATGATATAGTCGATTTGATTTCGTGTTATATCCCCTGGGCTTTTCCATGTGTATAATTTCCTTGGGTGGTGTTCAAAAAAAGGTGTTACATATGACCAGCTGGTTTTCTTCACAGAACTGGATAAGTCTGTCTCCTCTATCATTTCTTGTCCCTAATCCATACTGTCCTACTATTTTCTTGTATTTTCCTTTTCCTACTATTGCATTCATATCACCCATTACTATCAACACATCTGTAGATTTGACTGGTTTAAGTGTGTGTTGTAGCTCTTCATAGTATTCTTCTATTTCTTCCTCGCTGTGATCTTTAGTTGGTGCATAAGTTTGTAAGATTGATATGTCGAATGGCTTTGCTCTCATTTTTAGTAACATCATTCTGTCATTGTGTGTCCAGTATCCACATACGTATTTTTCTAACTCCTTCTTTATCAACATTCCTACCCCTCTTTCATGTTTTTCTCCGCCTGAGTGTATAAGCGTGTACTGGTCTCTTTTTATGTAGCCTGTATCCAAAAGTCTTGCCTCTGCAACTCCCAGTATATCGAGTTTCATGTCTGTTGCTTTTAATATAAGATTGTCAAGCTTTCCTTCTCCGTTCAGAGTTCTAACATTCCATGTTCCTATTTTTAGGCTTCTCCTACTAGTTTTTAGGTGGTCTTTCTCAGAATGCTCCCTTTCAACAGAATTTAAGGAACACTCGTCATTATGTACTTCCTTACTCATTAGAGGAGTTGCCTCTTCCCTGTTAATTTGTACAGTAGATTCTTCCCCAGGGGACAGAGAGTTCTCTACATATCGTTTCTTATCTTGTTGTTGTGATCCCATTACGTTCTGTAGGAAGTACGTGGTAAGGCCCCCAATCTCTTCCACGGTGGCTAGCCATTGTCTTTTTCTATGTCCGACACGCCTCTAGTGCGCCACACACTTTGCTGTTTCGCTTTGCGAGCCGTTGATCTTCTCAGATTCCTCCGCCTCACTCACCGTCTCAGTCTTTGTGTACTAGGGATGGACATTCCCTTGAGTAAGATTGCTCCTACTCCACCCATGTAGTTTAGCCAGTCAGCCAAGACTGTTGCCCGGGATGTGGCCACCGCCGTACACAAGCGGTATTCGAGGAGCCATACATGAGCTAGATAAAGAGAGGAGAACCAAATAGGATCCTGACTATCCTAAAAAGGACATGGCTGTCTCTCACCGTGAGGTGATAAGAACTAGACAAATACCAACCTGGTCACCAATGTAGAAGTGATGACAAGAACTAGACAGATACCAACCTGATCACCAATGTAGAAGTGATGACAAGAACTAGACAAATACCAACCTGGTCACCAATGTAGAAGGGATGACAAGAACTAGACAAATACCAACCTGGTCACCAATGTAGAAGTGATGACAAGAACTAGACAGATACCAACCTGATCACCAATGTAGAAGTGATGACAAGAACTAGACAAATACCAACCTGGTCACCAATGTAGAAGGGATGACAAGAACTAGACAAATACCAACCTGGTCACCAATGTAGAAGTGATGACAAGAACTAGACAGATACCAACCTGGTCACCAATGTAGAAGTGATGACAAGAACTAGACAGATACCAACCTGATCACCAATGTAGAAGTGATGACAAGAACTAGACAGATACCAACCTGGTCACCAATGTAGAAGTGATGACAAGAACTAGACAGATACCAACCTGGTCACCAATGTAGAAGTGATGACAAGAACTAGACAGATACCAACCTGGTCACCAATGTAGAAGTGATGACAAGAACTAGACAGATACCAACCTGGTCACCAATGTAGAAGTGATGACAAGAACTAGACAGATACCAACCTGATCACCAATGTAGAAGTGATGACAAGAACTAGACAGATACCAACCTGGTCACCAATGTAGAAGTGATGACAAGAACTAGACAGATACCAACCTGGTCACCAATGTAGAAGTGATGACAAGAACTAGACAGATACCAACCTGGTCACCAATGTAGAAGTGATGACAAGAACTAGACATATACCAACCTGGTCACCAATGTAGAAGTGATGACAAGAACTAGACAGATACCAACCTGATCACCAATGTAGAAGTGATGACAAGAACTAGACAGATACCAACCTGGTCACCAATGTAGAAGTGATGACAAGAACTAGACAGATACCAACCTGGTCACCAATGTAGAAGTGATGACAAGAACTAGACAGATACCAACCTGATCACCAATGTAGAAGTGATGACAAGAACTAGACAGATACCAACCTGATCACCAATGTAGAAGTGATGACAAGAACTAGACAAATACCAACCTGGTCACCAATGTAGAAGGGATGACAAGAACTAGACAAATACCAACCTGGTCACCAATGTAGAAGTGATGACAAGAACTAGACAGATACCAACCTGGTCACCAATGTAGAAGTGATGACAAGAACTAGACAGATACCAACCTGATCACCAATGTAGAAGTGATGACAAGAACTAGACAGATACCAACCTGGTCACCAATGTAGAAGTGATGACAAGAACTAGACAGATACCAACCTGGTCACCAATGTAGAAGTGATGACAAGAACTAGACAGATACCAACCTGGTCACCAATGTAGAAGTGATGACAAGAACTAGACAGATACCAACCTGGTCACCAGTGTAGAAGTGATGACAAGAACTAGACAGATACCAACCTGATCACCAATGTAGAAGTGATGACAAGAACTAGACAGATACCAACCTGGTCACCAATGTAGAAGTGATGACAAGAACTAGACAGATACCAACCTGGTCACCAATGTAGAAGTGATGACAAGAACTAGACAGATACCAACCTGGTCACCAATGTAGAAGTGATGACAAGAACTAGACAGATACCAACCTGGTCACCAATGTAGAAGTGATGACAAGAACTAGACAGATACCAACCTGATCACCAATGTAGAAGTGATGACAAGAACTAGACAGATACCAACCTGGTCACCAATGTAGAAGTGATGACAAGAACTAGACAGATACCAACCTGGTCACCAATGTAGAAGTGATGACAAGAACTAGACAGATACCAACCTGGTCACCAATGTAGAAGTGATGACAAGAACTAGACAGATACCAACCTGATCACCAATGTAGAAGTGATGACAAGAACTAGACAGATACCAACCTGGTCACCAATGTAGAAGTGATGACAAGAACTAGACAGATACCAACCTGGTCACCAATGTAGAAGTGATGACAAGAACTAGACAGATACCAACCTGATCACCAATGTAGAAGTGATGACAAGAACTAGACAGATACCAACCTGGTCACCAATGTAGAAGTGATGACAAGAACTAGACAGATACCAACCTGGTCACCAATGTAGAAGTGATGACAAGAACTAGACAGATACCAACCTGGTCACCAATGTAGAAGTGATGACAAGAACTAGACAGATACCAACCTGATCACCAATGTAGAAGTGATGACAAGAACTAGACAGATACCAACCTGGTCACCAATGTAGAAGTGATGACAAGAACTAGACAGATACCAACCTGGTCACCAATGTAGAAGTGATGACAAGAACTAGACAGATACCAACCTGGTCACCAATGTAGAAGTGATGACAAGAACTAGACAGATACCAACCTGATCACCAATGTAGAAGTGATGACAAGAACTAGACAGATACCAACCTGGTCACCAATGTAGAAGTGATGACAAGAACTAGACAGATACCAACCTGGTCACCAATGTAGAAGTGATGACAAGAACTAGACAGATACCAACCTGATCACCAATGTAGAAGTGATGACAAGAACTAGACAGATACCAACCTGGTCACCAATGTAGAAGTGATGACAAGAACTAGACAGATACCAACCTGGTCACCAATGTAGAAGTGATGACAAGAACTAGACAGATACCAACCTGGTCACCAATGTAGAAGTGATGACAAGAACTAGACAAATACCAACCTGGTCACCAATGTAGAAGTGATGACAAGAACTAGACAGATACCAACCTGGTCACCAATGTAGAAGTGATGACAAGAACTAGACAGATACCAGCCTGGTCACCAATGTAGAAGTGATGACAAGAACTAGACAGATACCAACCTGGTCACCAATGTAGAAGTGATGACAAGAACTAGACAGATACCAACCTGGTCACCAATGTAGAAGTGATGACAAGAACTAGACAGATACCAACCTGGTCACCAATGTAGAAGTGATGACAAGAACTAGACAGATAACAACCTGATCACCAATGTAGAAGTGATGACAAGAACTAGACAGATACCAACCTGGTCACCAATGTAGAAGTGATGACAAGAACTAGACAGATACCAACCTGGTCACCAATGTAGAAGTGATGACAAGAACTAGACAGATACCAACCTGGTCACCAATGTAGAAGTGATGACAAGAACTAGACAAATACCAACCTGGTCACCAATGTAGAAGTGATGACAAGAACTAGACAAATACCAACCTGGTCACCAATGTAGAAGTGATGACAAGAACTAGACAGATACCAACCTGGTCACCAATGTAGAAGTGATGACAAGAACTAGACAAATACCAACCTGGTCACCAATGTAGAAGTGATGACAAGAACTAGACAGATACCAACCTGGTCACCAATGTAGAAGTGATGACAAGAACTAGACAGATACCAACCTGGTCACCAATGTAGAAGTGATGACAAGAACTAGACAAATACCAACCTGGTCACCAATGTAGAAGTGATGACAAGAACTAGACAGATACCAACCTGGTCACCAATGTAGAAGTGATGACAAGAACTAGACAAATACCAACCTGGTCACCAATGTAGAAGTGATGACAAGAACTAGACAAATACCAACCTGGTCACCAATGTAGAAGGGATGACAAGAACTAGACAAATACCAACCTGGTCACCAATGTAGAAGTGATGACAAGAACTAGACAAATACCAACCTGGTCACCAATGTAGAAGTGATGACAAGAACTAGACAAATACCAACCTGGTCACCAATGTAGAAGTGATGACAAGAACTAGACAAATACCAACCTGGTCACCAATGTAGAAGTGATGAGAAGAACTAGACAGATACCAACCTGGTCACCAATGTAGAAGTGATGACAAGAACTAGACAAATACCAACCTGGTCACCAATGTAGAAGTGATGACAAGAACTAGACAAATACCAACCTGGTCACCAATGTAGAAGTGATGACAAGAACTAGACAAATACCAACCTGGTCACCAATGTAGAAGTGATGACAAGAACTAGACAAATACCAACCTGGTCACCAATGTAGAAGTGATGACAAGAACTAGACAAATACCAACCTGGTCACCAATGTAGAAGTGATGACAAGAACTAGACAAATACCAACCTGGTCACCAATGTAGAAGTGATGACAAGAACTAGACAAATACCAACCTGGTCACCAATGTAGAAGTGATGACAAGAACTAGACAAATACCAACCTGGTCACCAATGTAGAAGTGATGACAAGAACTAGACAAATACCAACCTGGTCACCAATGTAGAAGTGATGACAAGAACTAGACAAATACCAACCTGGTCACCAATGTAGAAGTGATGACAAGAACTAGACAAATACCAACCTGGTCACCAATGTAGAAGTGATGACAAGAACTAGACAAATACCAACCTGGTCACCAATGTAGAAGTGATGACAAGAACTAGACAAATACCAACCTGGTCACCAATGTAGAAGGGATGACAAGAACTAGACAGATACCAACCTGGTCACTAATATTCTTCTTCTTCCTCGTTCACCTTCAGACTTCCACATTTATGACTCTAATAAAGGCAGTAGTCAACTCAAGGGTCCCGACATCTCCAAACAGTTTTTCATTGACAGAAGTGGGTTGTTGCCATATGCTACTCCGTTCATTACTGTAGGTTGGGCAGTACTGCAGCAGGTGTTCGACTGTCATCGGGCTGGTACCGCAGGTGCAGAGATCTGTTGCACCAATTTTGTATTTGTGGTATAGATGGTATCTCAATCTGTTGTGTCCAGTGCGTAGCCGAAAAATGATGACCTGTTCTTTCCTGGATAGTTGATGATATGCATCATTTTTCAAATGGCCCGTGTGCTCTCTTTCCCATTTGGACTTGAATGTAGCCTTTATAGTAGTCTTTGTCGTTGTGTAAGTTGTCTCTAATATAGAAGTGATGACAAGAACTAGACAAATACCAACCTGGTCACCAATGTAGAAGTGATGACAAGAACTAGACAGATACCAACCTGGTCACCAATGTAGAAGTGATGACAAGAACTAGACAAATACCAACCTGGTCACCAAGTGATGGCAAGAACTAGATAAATACCAACCTGGTCACCAATGTAGAAGTGATGACAAGAACTAGACAAATACCAACCAGGTCACCAAGTGATGACAAGAACTAGACAGATACCAACCAGGTCACCAAGTGATGACAAGAACTAGACAGATACCAACCAGGTCACCAAGTGATGACAAGAACTAGAAAAATACCAACCAGGTCACCAAGTGATGACAAGAACTAGACAAATACCAACCAGGTCACCAAGTGATGTCAAGAACTAGACAGATACCAACCAGGTCACCAAGTGATGACAAGAACTAGACAGATATTAACCAGGTCACCTATGTAGAAGTGATGACAAGAACTAGACAGATACTAACCAGGTCACCAAATGATGACAAAAACTAGAAAAATACCAACCAGGTCACCAAGTGATGACAAGAACTAGACAAATACCAACCAGGTCACCAAGTGATGTCAAGAACTAGAAAAATACCAACCAGGTCACCAAGTGATGACAAGAACTAGACAAATACCAACCTGGTCACCAATGTAAAAGTGATGACAAGAACTAGACAAATACCAACCTGGTCACCAATGTAGAAGTGATGACAAGAACTAGACAAATACCAACCAGGTCACCAATGTAGGCGTGATAACAAGGACTAGACAAATACATCAGGGCATGATGAGAAGATGGTGGTGATAGATTGGAAAAACACATTGAGGAAACCTGTTGATAGTATTACAAAGTAGTCTTTGTTGTGAAGTCCCCAGGACAGGAGAACTAGAGACAGACAATAAAAACACATGGAGGTCACAACTAGAGACAGACCATAAAAACACATGGAGATCACAACTAGAGACAGACCATAAAAACACAAGGAGATCACAACTAGAGACAGACCATAAAAACACATGGAGATCACAACTAGAGACAGACCATAAAAACACATGGAGATCACAACTGGAGACAGACCATAAAAACACATGGAGATCACAACTAGAGACAGACCATAAAAACACAAGGAGATCACAACTAGAGACAGACCATAAAAACACATGGAGATCACAACTGGAGACAAATGGTTATTGTTATTGTTAATCAGATTCAACATCATTTCACTCCAGGCAAACCCAAGGTGCTCAGTCTCCCTCAGTAAATGTTGAAGGATATGAATGCTAATTGTTCTTGTAGAGCACTGGATGTTTACATGATGGAAGCATCCTCTCACATGTCCACCCCTGCTAGCTTTACATTTGATGCCAAATTCCAGCAATTTTAGCCTTATTGATTCATCTATTTGTAGTATTGTTCTCTAACAGCTGATCATTGATTGTCTTTAGTAATTTCTCTCTAATCCATATCTAGTGTCCCCACAATGTTTGCTCTAGAAGATAGTTTGTCTGCTGTCTCATTGCCGCATTCTCCTGCACGTCAGGACAGTAGATCCACACCAGTTCCTGGAGATTTGAGGTTTCTGTGGATTGATTCATGCATGTCGGGGTGCCATCCAGTTTGGATTGATTCATGCATGTCGGGGTGCCATCCAGTTTGGATTGATTCAGGCATGTCAGGGTGCCATCCAGTTTGTATTGATTCATGCATGTCGGGGTGCCATCCAGTTTGTACCTTCTGGAGACCAATGAACATGATAAAGAAGACATTGAAAGAGCTCAAGATGACAGACGACAAGACGGACTTGGCATGTGTTTGTTGAAGGCCTATGTTGGCAGACGACAAGACGGACTTGGCATGTGTTTGTTGAAGGCCTATGTTGGCAGATGACAAGATGGACTTGGCATGTGTTTGTTGAAGGCCTATGTTGGCAGACGACAAGACGGACTTGGCATGTGTTTGTTGAAGGCCTATGTTGGCAGAAGACAAGATGGACTTGGCATGTGTTTGTTGAAGGCCTATGTTGGCAGATGACAAGATGGACTTGGCATGTGTTTGTTGAAGGCCTATGTTGACAGACGACAAGACGGACTTGGCATGTGTTTGTTGAAGACCTATGTTGGCAGACGACAAGATGGACTTGGCATGTGTTTGTTGAAGGCCTATGTTGGCAGACGACAAGATGGACTTGGCATGTGTTTGTTGAAGGCCTATGTTGACAGACGACAAGACGGACTTGGCATGTGTTTGTTGAAGGCCTATGTTGGCAGACGACAAGACGGACTTGGCATGTGTTTGTTGAAGGCCTATGTTGGCAGACGACAAGACGGACTTGGCATGTGTTTGTTGAAGGCCTATGTTGGCAGACGACAAGACGGACTTGGCATGTGTTTGTTGAAGGCCTATGTTGGCAGACGACAAGACGGACTTGGCATGTGTTTGTTGAAGGCCTATGTTGGCAGACGACAAGACGGACTTAGCATGTGTTTGTTGAAGGCCTATGTTGGCAGACGACAAGATGGACTTGGCATGTGTTTGTTGAAGGCCTATGTTGGCAGACGACAAGACAGACTTGGCATGTGTTTTTTTTTTATTAAAGACCTATGCTCCTTTTGGAGGTTAAATGTTGTTGTAGGGTGCGGCCGGAGTCAGACTCGATCAATCATCTCATACAAAATTATATCTAATAATTCCAACAGTTCAAACACTGGCCAAGTTTAAAAGAACTCCAATCTGACTGCAACATTTGACAACATTTAATTACTTCCGCATTACTTCAAATCCACGTCATCCTCGCAACCACACATAGAAACATTCACATCGACGCCTGTGTGGTACACAAAAAGGGTTATAACAATGGTATTGACTGATTGATTGTATAAAGATTATGTAAAGACAAAACTGGAGTAGCAGACGGTGATAACAAAATAGGAATAAAAAAGGCAACAGGAGCTTACTTGGATCAGGAAATATTTGGACATTCAAAGAAATCAGGTCTAGCACAAAATATGAATCTTCAACTGAGGTGCTATGGCAATCTAGAAAGTCCTATTTTAAAGCTCAGAAACAAGGTGAAAAACATAACCAAGAAGCTCCATAAATGGGTGCTTGCTTAGAATAGAAATGACGAGAACCAGACGTCTGCCAGTGAGATGACACTGATGTTGGAGTGGACGGACACTGAGGACACATGTACATAGCACTACAAGGCAGCCATCTTTGTTTTGGAATCCCCAGAGTAAGGGCAAGTAATGGGAAACAGAAAAACACACGGAGAAGGGAACTGGAGGCAGACATGACAGGGATATGGACATGGATGGCACAGGACATGAAAGGCTTGGTCTCAATTTAATGAAGGTCATTGACCTTTAGGGAGTTGTAGAGTAGTGAAGAAAAACAGGACAGCATAGGTTGTCATAGATATTTATTGTTGACCTGCAGGTTGTCATCAGTGCCATTTATGTATAGGTTATCATAAATATTTATTGTTGACATGCAGGTTGTCATCAATGTCATTTATGTATAAGTTATCATATATATTTACTGTTTACATGCAAATTGTAATGAATATTTGTCATTTGTGTCGTGTAGTATAGGTTGTTGCAAATATGTGTCATTTATGTATAGGTTGTCATACATGTTTTACCATTTATTGGCAGGTTACGATAGTGCGTACAAGAAACAAAGTGGAGATAAACCTGATGGGTGTGCTATTCTATTCAAAAAGTGTAAGTTTGCACTGCTGAAGGTTGTTCCTGTAGAGTTCATGAAAGGAGGCATTCTGGACCGTAGCAACATTGGTCTCATCCTTCTCCTGCAACCACGATCAGAAGTTTATGCAGGTAACGTTAAGAAAATTTGTGTGGCCACAACACACTTACTTTTCAACCCCAGACGTGGAGATGTCAAACTAGCCCAGTTGATTGTGTTCCTGGCAGAGATAGACAAACACGCCTATCTGGATGATGATCAGACAGATAAGAAACATGTGAGGAGTGCTACCAGTGAATCTGACAGTCCTGTGGATGTCAACAGTAGCCCTAATCAAGAGAAGTGCTCGCAGAATGTGGCTTCTGAAAGTTTTCCTCATGAGATGGACAAACAGAGGTCTCCTTCTGAGCCTTCACTGAAGGATGAAGTGTCCCATCCTAAACAACAATATTGGCCTATCATTTTGTGTGGTGACTTCAACTCTGAACCGTTTAGTGATCTGTACAAATTTGTCACCACTGGGTACCTGAAATATGACAGGCTTATTTCCAGGTTAGTGTGTGGACAAAAGGAAGGTACATGGGGGGGTTCTGACAGAACAGTGGATAGGAGACTTCTGCCACAATATTTATCCATCTGTGAGACTTGTCAGTACATGCAGGTGCTGAAAGAGAGGCAAAATGGAAATGAAAGCAGCTGGGCCCAGCAGTGTCCAAAGGTCAATTCAGGTCAGATTTTTCATGGCATGAATTTCCAGTCTGTGTACAGACATTTTGTAGATCCTCCAGGTCGACAACGTAAAAGGGAAGTAAGCACACATCATAATAATTGTTCCTGTACAGTTGATTACATTTTCTATTCAAAAGCTGGAGCCAGACATCACTGGAAATCTGAGACTGACGAAGCAGAATCTAGCAGCCATAATGACAGTGAGATAGATCCATCTGGTGGCAGAGATATGTCTGACACCCAACAGAATGAGAGTGGCGCTGATGATGCGACACATGACAGCCAGGACGCTGACGTTGTCAAGGAGCCACTGGAACTTCTGGCCAGGTACCGACTTATGACAACCAAAGAAGTGGAAAAATTTGGATCCATGCCAAATTGTGTTTTGCCTTCAGACCACCTGTGCCTCATTGGCAAATTTGTACTCCGGTAACAATGGTGACCTACATCCTGACGTGTGAGTTAGAGTATACTGTTTGTGGTTGAAGTGTTCTGCTGATTCTCAACTCATTGTTGACAGAATTATATGGGTCATGTGACCCATGTGAGTGTCATTTCATATTTGTTTACGTCTGTACCAGTTATCTATGCACATGGTTGGTATTATCTCCCTGTTTAGAGGTATTAGATATTTATGATTTTTGGTACAACAGAAAGTAAGACAGCTGTTATAAATATGCAGACTTATTTATGTTTGGTGACTTGGTTGTTTGATAGAACAGTAGGTCTGGCAGCTTTTGGAAATATGCAGACTTGTTTATGTTTGGTGACTTGGCTGTTTGACAGAACAGTAGGTCTGGCAGCTGTTATAAATATGCAGACTTGTTTATGTTTGGTGACTTGGCTGTTTGACAGAACAGTAGGTCTGGCAGCTGTTATAAATATGCAGACTTGTTTATGTTTAGTGACTCAGCTGACAGAACAGTAGGTGAGGCAGCTTTTAGAAATAATATGGACTTGTTTATGTTTGGTGACTGGCTCTACAGAAGTAGTCAATGATGGTTTGACATTGTTCAGTAACCAGCTGTTTGTATATGTGAGCCCTGTATGTATAATGTTTGTGTGAGCCATGCTTGTTTAAATATGAGCGGAATATGTGTGTAAGTCTATAGTGTACATGAACATGTATGTGTATATGTGTAGTGCAAACTGCAAGATTATGTGTCAACCATTTATGTGTGTATGTGGTCTGTTTAAGCATATATATGAACTGTAATGTATATGTGGACCTGATAAAATATGGTAGCTGTGGCCTAAGTTTTTGACTGTTATAAAGTACACACTTTCATATGTAGTTGATTGTACAGAGCGGCAGCGGCCGCCTTCTCCAGACATAACTGACTATGGGGATGATGTGCCCTTGAAGTGATAACTGTCAGCTCCATTTTTTCTGGTGTTTCTTCTGACTTTCTCTTGTCTTATCTGCTAGTTGTAGGAGCATCTATTAACTCATTCTGAGGTAACACCATAAGGAGCATCTCCAGTTGGTGCAATCAGTAGCTTTGTTCTCCCACAATGCTGGACATACGTCGAGCACCTACGTGTCTCTCTTTGCACACATCATTCAACCACAACTGTGGTGACTTGGCTGTCCTTTTGCCAATAGTCCATAGAAAATATCTTTGGGAATGCAGCCATCTTCCACGTGTACACATGGCCAAACTAGTGGAATCTGCACTGTGTTAAGTAGGGTGTAAGAGCACCTTGGCATTTTACACTCTGTCCTTCCCTAACATACCAAAGTTGTAGCATAGACACCGTAAATGGACGTCCCTAACATACCAAAGTTGTAGCATAGACACCATAAATGGATGCTGTAAAGCCTTTTTTTCTTGCTTAGCATAGGTTGTCAACATCTTGTTGCCAATAGAAGTGACTGACAGTACAGTCATCATACCACAGCTTTGGTCATTCTTTAATGACAGCTTAGAATTTCCTCAAACACCATTTTGTACAGACAAGAATTACAATAGTATTTCAAGATCACTATTCTGGAACTGACAGAAAGAACCTGACAAAGCAGTGGAAGAAGAGGAGAGGAAAAGATGTTTAGATTCTATAGAACACACAACAAGAATAGTATCTGATAGCATTAACAGGCAGTTCTTTTTCTGGGTTCCCCAAGGCCAAAGAAATAGATCTAAAAACACACGGAGAAAGAAATAGGTCTAAAAACACACGGAGACAGGAATTATAGGTGGCACAAACCAGGACATCTTGGCCTGAGCTGATGTGGCAGGTATGTTATACAAGGTGAGTAACATCAGGTAATGTATGTGGCAGGTATGTTATACAAGGTGAGTAATGTATGTGGCAGGTATGTTATACAAGGTGAGTAATGTCAGGTAATGTATGTGGCTGGTATGTTATACAAGGTGAGTAATGGCAGGTATGTTATACAAGGTGAGTAATGTATGTGGCTGGTATGTTATACAAGGTGAGTAATGTCAGGTATTGTATGTGGCAGGTATGTTATACAAGGTGAGTAATGTATGTGGCAGGTATGTTATACAAGGTGAGTAATGTCATGCATGTTATACAAGGTGAGTAATGTATGTGGCAGGTATGTTATACAAGATGAGTAATGTCAGGTATTGTATGTGGCAGGTATGTTATACAAGGTGAGTAATGTATGTGGCAGGTATGTTATACAAGGTGAGTAATGTCATGCATGTTATACAAGGTGAGTAATGTATGTGGCAGGTATGTTATTCTTCTTCTTCCATCCTTAGCCACCAACCGGCAAAGCAGTATGTGGCCAGTACGCCTAGTGGCGTCTTAGGGCAACAACAAATTGATCAATCTATCGCTGTTTCCACCACGCCTAGTGGCGTCTTTGTGGAACAGAAACAGACCAAACAATCTATCGTTGTTTCCGTAATCAGATTGGTTGGCAAGCAGGTGATCAGCCCACTGTGCAGGTATGTTATACAAGATGAGTAATGTCAGGTTATGTATGTGGCAGGTATGTTATACAAGTACAAGGTGACTAATGTCAGGTTGTGTATGTGGCTGGTATGTTATACAAGGTGAGTAATGTCAGGTTATGTATGTGGCTGGTATGTTATACAAGGTGACTAATGTCAGATAGTGCATGTGGCTGGGAACCTCATCATATGAAACTAGTTGTCACAGAAGCCACTGCTACAAGAGCTTGTGGATGTAGTGTCTCATCAGTGATGACAAGCATTGTAAAATATATTGGAATAAACATATGTTATGTGAATTACATATGTTTGTTTTTTTTTAACGTACGCCGCTATTACTCGAGGCATAATCACAGGTTAGTATGTCTAACCTGAGACTGATTTTATGTAAGTATCCTATTTTCCTGTACACTGTCAAGTGTCCTCTCGCCATTCAGGCAGATACTCGCCGTCTTCGGAGAGACATATGTTTATTTGGCTGTCACATAGTTATATGACAATGGTTTATGTTTATTTGTAAATTGTTAGAATGATACATAGGTATACTAGAACTGATTCTGTATATGTCAACTCCATATATTCCAGTGTCAATTGTATATGTGATTTGTGTATATGTATCTGGGAAGCATGAATATAATATGCATGTATGTGATTTCTTTGTCAATGTTATGAGCAACCGAGAATGCACATATGGCTGTCAACAGTACCATTCCTGGAAAATTTCTATGGAGATACAAATAGCCTCAAGCTGACCACTGATTTGTTTGAACGTATTCAAGTAGACGTCTGAGAACGTATTCAAGTAGACGTCTGAGAACATGTTCAAGTAGACGTCTGAGAACGTATTCAAGTAGACGTCTGAGAACGTATTCAAGTAGACGTCTGAGAACGTATTCAAGTAGACGTCTGAGTGTAGGAAGAAAAAGACAAAGAAGAAGCATTTAACACTTTTATTTGAGAAGTGTATATGTGTAAATTATAATTGTATATGTGAACTGTACATATTTATGTGTGAATGGTGTGTCAGAAAAGCTGACCAACGTCTGAGTTAGCCTAGGAAGCTGAAAATTAGGCTCTGACTGTTTGCTGTAACAATGATCTCAGTGAGAATGAGAAGCCCAAAAGATTCCACTTAGAAATAAGCTTTTGGAATGTTTGTTTGTTTGTCCTCCTGTATGACACATGGGAAACAAATGTAACTGATGTACAGTATAGAAGACAAAAATAAATCACATTTTGTTTATACAATTCTTTTTTTTCTTTGTTAAATGCAATTTACTCAGTTCAGTAGCAAATGTTACCGTCCCAGTGTTTCCTATTTATTTGTAGAACTGGGCACGGTACCAAATAGGGGTGTTATATGGCCGGGGTGTAGGCACGCCTCTTCTGCCATATTGAGGAATCTATCTCCAAAAAGCTGTACTGATTCATCTCTTTCCTGTTTCATGTTTCTAAGGACTGACCAAGCGTACATTTTGTCTATGATTTCGCCATACCTCTGGGTTAGCTCTTTTCTAAGGGACGCGTAGGTCTCTGTGGGGTACTGCTGGGACCTCCTTCTTAAAAAATCAGTCACTAATGAATCGGAGCTTAACAGAGCGATTTTCTTTTTCTCGTCATCAGTTATTGCCTCTGCTATTGACGCAAATTTGTCCATGTCGGCCAACCATCTTCTGAATCTTTTCTTGTCTCCATCAAACGGTTGGACGATGGATCTGACTTGGGTGAATTTTGCGTAGTTGTCAGCCTTCTGTAAGTTTTCAGTGATGTGCTGTAGCGCTATCATTGTGGGTCCTTCCATATTGTGATTGTCTCGGAGCTGTAGTGGTTGTGCTTGCGCGGATTGGTTTTGTGGTTGCTGCTGTTGTACTCCTAGTTGTTGGAAATTTTCCATTAATTGCTCCATCGTCTTTTATTGCTCTTAACAAGAGGACTAGTCACAGGCACCAGATAGGGGTATATGTTACCGTCCCAGTGTTTCCTATTTATTTGTAGAACTGGGCACGGTACCAAATAGGGGTGTTATATGGCCGGGGTGTAGGTTTCTTATTAGTACCGGCACGGCACTAGATAGTGTTCTATGTTTTTCGAGTGAGTTTGTTTAACTGGCCATTCGCCACAGGTGTTCCTTAGCTCACTTAGGTATAGTGGACCAGGTTCGTATTTTATTTTATTTAAAGTCCTCTCAATTGCTGATGTTGTTTTATTTGTTAAGAGTCTTGTAAGTTGGGTGGAAATGGAACATATTCCTTACAATAGTCAACTGTATTAAAATCATCAACAGCTGGTAATTGTCAAAGGTTTATTTGTTTGCTTTCAACAATATAACAAGTCAATTCAAAAATCTATATACAAAATGCAGTTCATCAGTTTGTGCAGACATGCATGCCGGTGGCATTCATAATCAGGCACTGTGTTATTGCTGATTCAAAGTTCATATTTTATCTCCTATATATTTTCCTTCTGTGATCCTGTACCAGGGGTTAGCACTTCTTATGCTACTGGGTTTCTTTTTGCTTTATCTATCTCACCATATTTTCCTTGGTTCGTAGGGAGATATATCATGTTTCCACTTTTCTTCAATCTAAGTGCATGTCGTCGTTCAGAGACATGGTCTAACCAAATACCTTGGCAAATCAAAAGCATGAAAATTGGTTCATACTTACACAAGATCTGAATCAAAATAATCATATAACCACATGATGATCCAGAATACAATACTGAATAAACTTTTATGCCTTTTGTTGAGTTCTCGAACAAATAATTATTGAACCGAAAGAACACATCTTTCTACATCGTGGTTCAAATCAAGACTGCTCAATTATGGCGTCCGTTCTTGCTGGGGAAAAGCTTCTGAGCTCCCTAATTGGGTAAAAAAATCACGTGACTAATTTTTGACACGTAACGCGACTCTTAGCCTAATTAAAATTTATGCCACTGAATTACTTTATAATCTGTTTCTAGGAAAGTAGAAATTTATATGCTAATCTGGGTTTTATTTTTCTTTGGTTAGAAAATAGCCTGTTTCCAAAGAAACAATGATGTACACGGCTACACAAAGTTGGTAAGGGGTCTGACTAGTGCTACAGATGTTGGGGGTTTAGATCCCATGATAAGAGAATTTTATTTTTGTTGAGTAAATTCTCACCCCCCCCCCCCCCCCCCTTTTGTTTTGGGTGTGTCATTTTGCTTTCATAATTTATCTTGTGGACATCATATTTTGAACTGGTAGCGAAATAGATATATAGGTGCTTAGTTTTTGCATACTTTTATCAATTAACGATGTCATATGGTTATTTGTTTACATGTAGTGTAGTCACATACATAATACTCATAAACTATTCACGAATCAACCTCAATATATAATTTCGAAATGAATTTTAGCGATATCAGTAGCGAAAATAACCTGTTTTTGATTCCGATAAGGACGTTGAACAAACGTGATATTTTTAAGTATTTAATTAATTAATTTGCATGGGGCAGGAATGTGTAAGATTTCAGTTCAGCAGTATGTGACTTCACAAAAGAATTTATATAAATTACAATTTTCATTTCTTTTTTATCGGCTGACCGGCTGGGAAAGACTAGAAGCCGGCTGAAAACAAATCAGATTGCCTCCTGTTGTATCGCTCTGTATAGAGTTTCCTATCATAGTTGTATGGTCAAACCAGTGACAACCGGGAAAAGAGTGATGGACCTCTGGAAAGACAGATGACACTGGGAAAGACTAGAAACCGGCTGACTGGGTTAGCACCCCGTAAGCTGTATACAATTGCTACAGGACCCAAAAATGATAGATGCCCCCAGGATTCACCGAAAAGAGGGGGAGAATGATGAATCCACAGGCGCCTCATTGGAATCGACTAGACCCATTACACGGACTTCGAGCTCTGAACAACGGCTGGAATTTCCATGTGCCTGTGGTAGGAAATTCTCTACTCAGAGAGGAATGAAAATCCACAGAACGAAAAAAGGATGTGGGAGTTCATCAGGGGGGAGATCAACCGCGCTCTGTCTCGACGGGTAAGACGTTAGAAGAACGCAGCCAGGAGTCAATCCACAGTGCTGAGTACATTCAAGTTGATCTGCCTGATGATGATCTCACACACTTCTTGGATGGGAAGAGAGATGCAATCAAGTTTCCACCTGCCAGTGCAAAAGGGCTTTGGGAACAGCTGGACGAAGCCTTGGCAAAAGAGTTGGATAACAACCTGAAGCAGATAACTTTGGAGAAGCTGGAAATCTTCGGCGACATAATATATCTGCACTGTCGCAAAGTGTTTGAAGTCAGGGAGGCAAGGGAAAGTAACCCACCATGAAAAAGTAGAAGACAAATTAAAACAGAAGAAATCAGGAAACAGAAGAAGCATGCCCGAAAACTGTTCAAGAACGCAGTTGCCACAGAGAATGAAGGGTTACAACAGGTTTGGGAGCACCTGAAAGGCCAACATAATGCTCTTTGTAGAGCAGAAAGGTTGTGCAGGAAGACTCGAAGGGATAGGGAAAGATTCTTCAGGGAGCCCTTCAAGTTTGCCAAAGAACTGTTTGAGCAGCCACGGTCGGGAACGCTAAACATCAGGGAAGAAGACCTAGAAGAACACCTTAGAATAACCTATTCAGATGGTCACAAAGCGCAGCAGCATGGCAGGCTTTAAATGGCAGAGTTAGCCAGGAGCTGAATTTAACACCAAGCCCCCAACGATGCAATAGGTAGAAAGCATTGTCCAGAAAGCTCGGTGCAAGTCTGCTCCAGGTCCTAATGGTGTTCCATATGTTGTGTATAAAAGATGCCCTGAGGTGCTCAAACGACTGCTCCGTTTATTGAAGAATGCTTGGAAAACCCAGCTTGTAAGCAAGGAATGGAGAAAGGTGAATGGAGTCTACATCCAGAAGGAACAAAATTCCAAAGACATCAGTCAGTTCAGGCCAATCTCACTACTTAATGTGGAAGGGAAGATATTCTTCTCAATGATGGCGAAAAGGCTCACAACATACCTCCTGGCAAATGGGTACATTGACACTACCATTCAGAAATGAGGTATCTCAGGTACACCAGGATGTCTAGAGCATGCCACAATGATCTGGGAAGCAATTCAACCAAAAGGCAAAGTCTGACAAAACAAACCTCCATGTAATCTGGTTGGATCTAGCAAATGCTTATGGATCCATTCCACACCAGATGTTGTGGCTGGCCCTAGCAATGTATCATGTTCCACAAGAGATTGCAGCAATGCTGAAGCTGTATTTCACAGGGTTCTGTCAGATTTTCAACCAGAGTACACAACGAAGTAAATTGGCCTTGAAGTTGGAATTGCGATGGGATGTACCATCTCTCCAATACTATTCGTGATGGCTATGCAGGTAATCCTCAATGCGGCTGAAGAAATGGCTATAGGTCCAAAGCTCGGTGGGATGCGTCACATGCCACCACTCAAAGCATTCATGGATGACACAACAATTCTGACATCAGATGAACATCAGGCCCGGAGGATGTTAGCACGCGTGATGAACTAGTCAACTGATGCAGAATGAGCTTCAAACCCAAGAAGAGAAGCCTATCAGTCAGGAAAGAGAAGATAGTAGAGGTCATATTCATGGTTTCCAACCAAAGAATCCCTACTGTCATTGAGGAACCTGTTAAAAGTCTTGGCAGGGTATATGATTCCTTGTTAAAAGACTCGAAGGCAGTGCAACAGACAATAGAAATGGCAGACAGAGGGCTACAGATCATAGACCAAAGCAGACTCCTAGGAAAATTCAAACTGTGGTGCCTTCAGTTCATGTTGATACCGAAGTTGCTGTGGTGCCTTCAGTTCATGTTGATACCGAAGTTGCTGTGGCCACTGCTTATATATGAAATGAGCACAAGTACAGTGGAAGCTATAGAGCAGAAGGTCAACAAGTTCATGAGGAAATGGCTAGGGGTACCACCAGGTCTGTCAGATGTAGCACCATACTGCAAAAAGTCAAAACTTCTGCTTCCTTTCAAGTCAGTTGTTGAGTACAAAGTTGGAAAGGCAAGGCTTGCAATGATGCTACGCGAGTCAGCAGATGACGTGGTTAAGTCCATTCAGCCCACACTGAAAACAGGAAAGAAGTGGAAAGTGGAAGAAGCTGTTGATGCTGCCCAAGAGTCACTCCAACTGAGGGAGGTAATCGGATACACACAAACGAATAGACAGGGATTTGGTCATGGAGACATCTGCTGCTAGTCCAAGGCATCAAGCAGGGAGCACAGAGACGTGGTAGTTCAGGAGATACGAGGAGCTGAGAATGATAAGAGGTTGCAAAAAGCAGTGCAGCAGGCCCAACAAGGCCATTGGACTACATGGGAAGGAGCCCTGCAAAGGTCCTTGACATGAAATGATATATGGCATCTCTTAGGCTCAGCTTCGTTGTTAGATCAATGTATGACCTGCCATCGGCCACAAACCTTGTGAGATGGGGAAAGTCGGATGATGAGCAGTGCCCCCTGTGCCATGAGAGGCAGACACTTGAACATGTGCTCTCAGCTTGCAAGGTGTCATTAGGGCAAGGGCGATACACATGGCGCCACAACAAAGTGCTTAATGAGCTGGCTGCGACAATAGATCTGGCAAGGATGCAGGCAAATAGCAATGTCAGGCCGAACACAGCAAACACATACTTTCTGAGAGCAGGAAAGTCAGCATACCCAAAACCGAGTAAATCAGGTAGCAGTGTACCATCTCTCCTTGACTACAAATGACTGGGAGATGGCGGTAGACCTACATGGACGAGGGGCATATCCAGAGAGTATCAGGAAATCTTGAAGACGACCGGATATAGTGCTGCATTCTTCATCATCACACCAGGTTATATTGATTGAACTGACCATGCCATTTGAATCCAGATTGGAAGAGCAACATTTGTTAGAAGCGGCCAAGTATAGTGATCTGGCCGTGGGATCTGAGACACGATGGGTTCACTATAAGGGTCATGGCTGTTGAGGTGAGTGCAAGAGGGCTCGTGGCTGCATCAGTGTATGATTTATTTAAACTGTTGGGGCTGAGGATACAGTCGAGAACAAGGGCACTGAAGAGGCTTAGTGAAACTGCGGAGAAGGCATCATGCTGGCTGTGGAACAACCGCAATGGGCTGTGGAACACGGGACAGTAAACTATATCTCCACCTGCGTTACAGGAAACATCCGGAAAGTGGAAATTATTCCAAGTCCGCAATACATTGAGTTTTTCGTTGTATTGATGAAGGGACGGTGGCTTACAATATAATAGGTGTCGGGCGCAAGTAGATTTCAGTTGCTAGCGTGCAGTGGCTTCAAGCCTCGTTGGCTTTGCGCAGGTGGGTCAGTGTCTGTCCTTAGTTGTGGTGTGCTGTGGCACAATAATTTGTTTTCAACATAAGGGTTACTTTCACAATTGCCTCCGGCTGGCAGAATTGGGGATTTTAAAGCTGCAACCAAGGTGGAGTGGGTTCATTTTCTGCATAAGACAACAGGAGGCGGAGACACTTGGGAGTCAAGACCCAGGTCCCCCCCCCCCCTTTTCTCCCCCAGAGTGTAAAGGAGAATAAAGGGCCGAAACACATGTTCGACAGAGGGACTGCTTCTGATAATCAGATTGCCTCCTGTTGTATCGCTCTGTATAGGGTTTCCTATCTTTATCAAACTTCTTGAATTAGTTGTCAGCTGGATACACGTTTCAATTCTTGGTGTTTTACTACCAAGGGATTAAGTAGAGCTGAAATATTTACGTGTATGTGCATCATTTTTTTTTATTGTTTATACACTTCACAAGATATAACAAACAATTATAACATCATAAAAGAACTCAACAGTAGTTCACAACATTTTGCAGCCAATTTCCTAAAGTTTGATGCATAATACGTATATCTACTAAATTAATATATGTGTCTAATGCCTGTTTTTAAAACATCACTTGTAGAAAACAAATGTCTGCATATTGGGTCCTGAGTAAAACAGAAAAAATGTCTGCATATTGGGTCCTGGGTAAAACAGAAAAAATGCCTGGGTTAGAATGAGAAAGCATCTACAGTAATTCCCCGTCAGACCTTGCTTTGGAAGTACACTATGTAAAACTGAAGGGCAGTTTTTTTCTAGTAGTGGAGATTGACTTGTCAAATCTATGCTTCTCCCATGTACATGTTATATGTTGCTTGCTGTGATAAGGACACTTTTACACCAACTCAACATAAAAAAACACGTCATCTTGTGTATAAATAATTTTTGTATAGCGTCTTGATTGACACCCATTTAAAATGCAGCTGGCATGATATCATTTGTGCAGCGCCAACTAAACATTCATTCTTTTTTTTTTTTTTTCTAAGTGTCTGCATCACAATTTTGAAAAACATCTTATGTCTCCTTCCCATCTTTATTGTCCTGTTGATGACAGCCTTTCGGTCATCTCAACCTAGCAGCCCACATGGCAACATGAAAATAAGTCTGTACTTCACCTGAGAAGCTGCTGGAATGACTTTGTAACTGTGCCATCATGACATAAAGCACACACACACACAAAAGTGATAAAAATAGACTAGAGTATTGTTGACTTTTAAAAATGACTCCATACAAGTTGTTTTATTTATTTATTGCTTTGATCTTCCAGTTTGGCACATGCTGTATTACGAGACAAGCGTTTGATTGGCTAAGTGGTTAACGTGCTGGAATTTCAACAGCAATGTAATTGGGTTCTGACATCAGACCCCGTAAGCCTCATGCTCCAGTTTATCAAGGTATAAATGGGTACATGACTCTGAGCATTAGTTAGGGAAGGCACAGTATTAAACTAGGATGGCGCGGTTAGATCGCGGAGATTGGTTGCGAGACAATCAACGTCCTTGGAGAAAAAAATCCAGGATTTATCGTCCTGAGCAGATGTTATTTTTTCCGTGGTCTCATCCCAAGACTAGGGGAGACACGGCCATGAAGTTGATAGTGATCATCTAAGATATGATGATGTTATTCTTGAGCGTGGTATGCCAAGAATCTTTTCTCGCCAATTATTAGCCAGAACCGGCTCGTTGAAGTATCTGGCCTCAGATACGTATTCTCCATTACCGTTACCTCAGAGCTTCAGTTTCACCAGTTACGTCTGCTGCTAGTGCGTTCAGTTAATGCTAGGAGATATTCGGATCTTTATTATAAATTTATGCTCAATGCTATAAACATGGTCACTTTGTAAACCCATGCGTTCTACCAACTCGTTGTCGTAGAGCTTCCGCTAATCTCAATACGACAGTGGTTAGTGCGGTCGGCCAACGTCCATAATGAATTTTTATCTACTATGTATATCCTGCTATAACCATGCTGATGAATTGTTCGTATCCATGATGTCAAAGTCTTGCCGTAATAAAGATGTCTCTTCATTTATTTCTATGAGTCCAGTCTATTTTCATTGACAGTTGGTCACACTGTTATGACCCCATCATGACCGTTACCTCATCTCATTACCATTAGTCGTACCATTGTATACGACAAAGCGACAGCCCACAGTAACATTCGCGTTATCAAATCACCATTTAGAAGTAAGTCGGTTACTCAAGTAGGCCCAACATACCAGCGTAGTCAGCACTAGTGACGATACAAGAGATGTAGCAGTAACAGAAGTGGTGGTCAGTATGGGGAACAATTTTTGGTTGAAGCTGCATCCCACTATCTATTTCAATATAAAAAATAAAATAACGTCTGCTCAGGACGATGAATCCCTGGATCTTTCTTCAAGGACGTTGATTGCCTCACAACCAATCTCTGCGATCTAACCGCGCCATCCTAGTTTAATACTGGTGCCCGGTCGTTCACAATTAACATCTAAAAAAATATCTTTGCTGCGCTCAGATGCACGTCTGAAAATCCCAGGCGTACATATGAGAGCTTTAAACATCTGAGACTGCTTGCGTCAGGGTCAGCGAACCAGAGCTGACCAAGACCCTACTTCACCTCCAAGTGGTGGTCCTGGAAACAGGCTGCATCACTGCAGTCTGGCTGAGTGAGTAGGGATCGATGAGGGAAGGCTAACCCAGTCCCAAAAATACCGTGCTGAAGTCGGATGTGTCTGCTGAAAGGCGCAAATATTGCAGCTTCGCTGTAAACGGACACAACACAACCAACGTCCTTTTCAGGACGAACGAAGAAGAAGAAGAAACATCTATCTGACCCTTTATGAATATAAACTCTTTAACAACCGCCCTTGTTAATAAAGTCTCAGACAGCCATCTTAAGGCTGCAGTAGCTGCCTCTAACTCCATTCTCATGCTGGAGGTTGTTATCATGTAATCCCCACTATGTTCAGTGACGATTCTGCCCTTTACTCTAGCAGAGAAGCCCCACCCTGATTTCTCACAATGGGTTACAGACCCATCAGGCATAATACAATGAACATGACTGTGACAAGTCAAAAGCTTTAATAAAACAAATTGAAGTAAGTCTTGTTCAAGTATAATTGGCACACATCATAAAGGCTAGACTATAAATAGTCAAAGAAACCAGAACATTTTAAATCCAAACCTATTTAACATGATAAATAGTAGTGTTCAGTATAAAGCAAAGATCCCACCATGGGAACTAAAACTGACTCCCACTTAACAAAGGTCATAAGCAAATCTAAAGACATAATCTCAACAAAAAGTAAAACACTAGAGTATATAGAACAGTATATACATAATATCATCATCATAACCCTCCACTCCCAAAGGAGCATAGGCCTTCAACAAACACATGCCAAGTCCTTTTGAGTTGAAGATTCTTATTTTCATGTTGAATCTGATTTCTCTTGATCTCCATATATTTCCCGATGCAATGAAAGCTCCTCTTGCTTTTTGTATTCTTATTTTGATATCACTGTCTGTCCCTCCAACTTTGTCTATATTGCTGCCAAGATATGTGTACGATTCTACATCTTGTATTGGTGTTTCTTCAAGTTCAACCCTGTTATCATTACCTGCATTTATTCTCATTATCTTTGTCTTTTCCCCGAGTATTTTCAGACCCAGTTGCAGTGACCTCTCATCAAGTGTTTTCAATTTGTCCTGCATCTGACTATGTTTATGGGACAGAAGAGCCAAGTCATCAACAAAATCCAGATCATCCAACTGCTTAGTCAGAGTCCACTGGATTCCATTTCTGTTGTGTGTTGTCGCTGTTCTCAAAACCCAGTCTATTGCTAGTAAGAAAAGAAGTGGAGACAAGAGGCATCTCTGTCGCACTCCCGTTCTTATCCCAAACGGTTCTGTAAGCTGTCCTTCATGAAGAACTCTGCATGTCATGTCTTCATATGTTTTCTTTATTAAATTAATGATCTTTAGGGGAACTCCATAATGCCTCATCAATTTCCAAAGTGCCTAGTCGTAGTCCACAAATCCAATGTATAGTGGTGAATTCCATTCGAGACTTTGTTCAACTATTATTGTCAAAGTGGCTATCTCGTCTGTACAAGATCTGTTTTGTTGAAAAACTGCTTGTTCATCTCTCAGTTTCTTGTCTATGAACTCTTTTAATCTCTCGAGGATAATCCTGTTTAATACTTTTCCTGGTACTGATAGTAATATTATCCCTCTATAATTTGTGCACTCCTGTAAATTTCCATTCTTAGGCAACTTGACCAGATAACCTTCCTTCCATTCTGCTGGTATTTTCTCTCTCTCTCTCTCCCAGACTTTGCCAGGTAGTTTGTATAGTATCTCTGTAGAGGTATCAATATCTGTTTTGATGGCCTCTGCTGGAATGCCATTTGGACCAGCTGCTTTTCCATCTTTCAGAAGCTTTATGGCTGTCTTTATTTCTTCTCTACTTGGTCTCTTTTGATACTTCTTTTTACTTCTTTGTTTGCTTCTGTGTACACTTCTTGAGCCTTGGCTTTGGAACTTCTGGTTTTGCTTGTGTTTAAATCTGCTTTCTTGTTTTTCCTGTCTTTTATCTTATTGATGGTTTCTGTTGTTATCCATGCTTTTTGTTCCCTTTTCCCCAGTATTTCTTCACTCATTCCATACCATTTTGATTGGCTGCCAGTGGTCTTCTGTATTCACTACATCTTCCAGCTGTTGGAGCACTTGGAATTTGTTGGCTATTGTGACTGTAATTTTGTTTCTTGATTTTTTAGATGTCCTACATTAAATTGTTGTCTATAATTTTGTATTGTTGAATATCTCTTGAGTTTCATTTTTACTTTGGCTATCAGAAGATGGTGATCTGATGCCACATCTGCTCCTCTATATACCTTACATCCTGCAATGATGATCTAAACTTCTTGTTTATGCATATATGATCAATCTGATTTTTGTTCTATGGTCTGGTGATACAGTATCCATGTTGCCTTGTGTATTCTCTTATGTGGAAACATGCTTCCTCCAATAGCCAGTTGATTTGAAGCACAGAAGTTTGAGAATAGTTCCCCATTTTCATTCATTATTCCAAGCCCATGTTTTCCCATGACTTCTTCAAAGCCGTTGTTGACTGTACCTATCTTTACATTCATGTCACTCACCAAAATTGTGATGTCTCTTCTTTTTATTTTTTCCATAATTTCCTGTAGTCTAGTATAAAATGCTTCTTTCACAGACTCTTCTTTGTCATTAGTTGGTGCATAACATTGGATGACATTTACATTTATTTTCTTTTTAGCTGTTTTAAAAGTAGCTGTTATTATTTTGGATCCAACGCCTCCCTATTCAATGAGTGTTTTCTGTGCTTCTTTAGATAACATAAGAGCTACCCCTTCACTGTGGTGTGAACTTACGTCTTCATGTCTTGAGGACAGCACCAATTCACCTGTGATAAGTTTCTTCTTGTCTACCCCCTTCCACTTTGTTTCACAGTAAATTAATATGAAACAAATATAAAGGTATGTTATCAGGCACTCGCAGGAAATAAAGAAGTAGAACACCAGACAACAGAAAAACAACAGACATGAGTGGCTTACCCAGGATTTGAACACTGGACCTTCCGTGCGACAACCCCGCCTAGCCATGCAAGTGAATCACACTATCCTCCCTGCCATCTACGCATCATCAAAAATGATGTTTCAATGGCAGGTCATCAGTGCGAACCACAATACACGACACCGTTAGTCCACCATGGGCAGTTCAGCCTATTAATGACGCAATCACTTCTGTTGTTTCTTTATCCTGCAGTATAGGCCAATCCAACAAGACAAGGACCTTAATACTGTGTCCAGTAAATGATAGTAGACTAGAACAGTGAGAATAGGACAGTGGGTAGGTTTGGTATAGTATAAACATTTATTACAGATAAGGAAGGGAAACCCGAGGCCTGTAAACAGTAAATTAATATGAAACAAATATAAAGGTATGTTGTCAGGCACTCGCAGGAAATAAAGAAGTAGAACACCAAACAACAGACATGAGTGGCTTACCCAGGATTTGAACACTGGACCTTCCGTGCGACAACCCCGCCTAGCCATGCAAGTGAATCACACTATCCTCCCTGCCATCTACGCATCATCAAAAATGATGTTTCAATGGCAGGTCATCAGTGCGAACCACAATACATGACACCGGTAGTCCACCATGGGCAGTTCAGCCTATTAATGACGCAATCACTTCTGTTGTTTCTCTATCCTGCAGTATAGGCCAATCCAACAAGACAAGGACCTTAATACTGTGTCCAGTAAATGATAGACTAGAACAGTGAGAATAGGACAGTGGGTAGGTTTGGTATAGTATAAACATTCACACAGTCCCAGAACCTCGATTTTATATTCCCTAATTTCTGCTGCTACTTGTGCCACTTTTCCTTGTTCGTTCAATGTCCGAACATTCCAGGTGCCACATCTGGATGTTCTCCTAGAAGAAAGAAGGTTAGTCAGCAACACAGACTCCTTTCGGCTTTCTCTGTGTTGCATCATACGCCTCCATGGGAGAGGACCTTCCCCTGTCTTGGATGGCTGTGTTTTATTTTCTTTAATTGACTTGTCCATATTTGTTGAAGTTTTTTTTTGTGGTTTAAATTTTTTTACACGATGGGATAACCAGCCCCATGCCCAACCCTCCTTAGTCGCCTTCTATGACATGCATGGTAGGGAACAGTGTTACTATTCTGTGCTCCCCTTTCAGGCCCCGGTAACACACGGGGGAGATAAACATTATAGCCTAACAATATATTCAGATAGGTCAAAAGATGAAGAAGGACAATTAGGAGCAGGATAGCAATACCAAAATTGAAAATTTATAAAAGATACAAAGTAACAGGTAATACATCCATCTTTACAGCAGAATTAGTGGCAATCCTAAAAGCTTGAGAAATAGTTGCAGAAAACCAACGAAATAAATCAACCATCCCCAGAGATTCCCTTTCATCAGTACTAACTATCAGAAACAAATGAATGTAGCAGGCTAAATATTATAGAGGAAATACTACAGGTCAATACATATCAACACAAAGCAGGATGCAGTGTCACACTAACATGGATACCAGCACATGTTGGGATAGTAGGAAATGAACTTGCAGACAAAGAAGCCAAAGAGGGAAGAACTAGTTGTAACAAAATTGAAGTAGGCTTAGGGAAGTTTGAAATTAAGAGCTAAATTGCCCAAGCAATAACTAAAGAGTGGAAAATAGCATGGGACCAAAGCAAAGAAGGAAGACACTCATGAAAAAAACAAGCAAAAAATATCAAGTACAAGATGAACTAAAAATACCAATTAATACAAAAATGTTATGAACATCAAATACAAAACAGTTTAGACAATATCATTTTTTTGATAATAAAACCATATTGAACTATAACTACAAAAGGAAAAATACCTACTAGAGATAATATAGTATAAATCATAAAATAAATACAAACAAAAACATATTACAATAAATGAAACACGTCCTGAAATAAACTACAGCTCCAGGTAGATGGTTGAAAGGGCATGCTGCCCAAAAAAAAAGTAGCAAAAACCTTAATATTTAAAAAAAAAATGTTAATTAAAAGGAATAGGTCTACATGTGACAGTTCCAGAGGACGAAATAATAAATAGACTATGAACAGAAAATCTAAAATGTAGGATTCTGAAACTGGAAAGGATATCATAGAAATTAGGAACTTCAACTATAATAATAGTTACATTAGAAGGACGAGAAATCCCAGCACATTTCTTCAGTATCAGTACTAAAATCAAAACAGATGCTTACATTCCAATGCTCTTTTTTTTTCTTCTTCGTACACTCTCAGGCGTCCACTTGAATATCCAATGCTCAAACTGCCAGAAATTTGGCCACACCAAAAAGAACATGTAGAAGTAAGCCTAAATGTCGATATTGTGCAGGGGACCAGACCTATGATAACTGCAAATTTGCAGATGATAAAGATTACATAACAAGAAATATAAACAGTGTCACCGTAGGGTTTGCCCAAGCATTGTTTATGCTTCTGGCAAGGTTATATTGATGCTTAAAGTATGTCACCGTAGGGTTTGCCCAAGCATTGTTTATGCTTCTGGCAAGGTTATATGAACGCTTAAAGTATGTCACCGTAGGGTTTGCCCAAGCATTGTTTATGCTTCTGGCAAGGTTATATGAACGCTTAAAGTATGTCACCGTAGGGTTTGCCCAAGCATTGTTTATGCTTCTGGCAAGGTTAAATGAACGCTTAAAGTATATCACCGTAGGGTTTGCCCAGGCATTATAAATACATTGCCAAGGTTGGGTGAACGTTTAAAACAGTTCACGAGGAAGAAAATAGAGTGAGGATTAAAAATAACAGACAACGGTTCACTAACTTCGCTTGCGTTAGTAAAACGTGAGTATTTTTCTGGTGAGTAGTAAATAAAGCTCGACCAATAGTTTAAGCTGGAAAACAGATTAGGGAACGAATCAGAGGTAGCAAAAGAAACGCACCAGGTAACAATGACTAGAGGTCAGAAAGGTGTGCAGGTTTCTGAAGGGCAGTCGGGTTTCAGAAGTTGAAGAAGCAAGAAGTGCTTTTGGCGGTTGCCACCAGTTTTAACAGATTCTGTGGTTATACAGATAAGTTCAGAAGTTATACAGAAAATGCATAAGCTGTAGAGATAACTCAGAAGATTAACAGATTCTGTGGTTAGACAGAAGTAGCATAAGTTTTAGAAGGTTCAGAGGATGTTGTAGTGGATTTGATGGTACTGTCATAATAAAATAGAAAATGTGTACATATGTATTTCAAATGACTGGTTAATAGTAATTATCTTAAGATAGTCCCAGGAGAACTTATTTCTAGTTATGCTGTTGGGGTGATATCATCACTCCCTGTCTATGACTACCAAAGATTGTCCATATATATCATCACAGCATTTGACACCGCTTTGGTGTCAAACAGAAACTCACACTTCTGCAACAAAAGTATTGGGTCATGTGTCAGAACTCTACCTCCTGAGCCACTTCTGCACACAACACTACACAACAACACCACATAGACGGGGTCAGATCTCTCTGACCATACAGCACATCTTACCAAGTTGGTTTCACATAGTACTAGTTCCCCAAGACTACATATTCTGAAATATGTTCATTAGCTTCCTGCTATTGAATAAGATAGGTGATATGTTCCACTGATCTCAACACTTGATCCGCCCTTCATAATCCTTGCTGGCGTTTATGTATTTTGTTTGTCTCTAGACCCTGAACTTGGGCTGGGGATCTAGAGCGAATCCTTACTTGTTGTAAGGGATAGATTTTGATATGGCAGTATAAAATCACTCGAAACATTAAACAATATTAAAATATACAAAGAAATGCTTTCAGTCTTACCAGAATTATGAATAGAGAACACAGTTATATTCTAGCAAAACTCAGCTGAGCTGCTGGCTCTAGTATGGCGTCCCTCTAAATATGGAATAGCTTTCTGGGAAATACACCACTGAATTATTTACTGTGTCTACTACTGGACAGCTTTTAGTTGAATGGCAAAAATGCGCGTCTGTGCGCCAATAATATGATTATCTTTGGCCAATCACCGACTTTCCCCCTTTCAAATTTCAAACCTCCTACCAAAAGTCAATTCAGTCATACCTCAGTCAAGTATGTATTATTGTCTGTTGGTCCGTCTGTCTCTACTTGCTTTTTCATAAAAAACACGCTTGGTTCTACATGCCTTTCTACACGAATCGGTCTCTAGAGTTATTTTTAGCCACAATTTTCCACTATTTCCCCCTCTCTTTCATTCCAACTAGATTTTAGCACTTGAGTCTCAAGGCCGCAATTTTTGAAAATTAGTGACTTTTTTTTTACAGTGCAGTCGCTCGTCTGTTATGAACAACACAGTCTTTTAAGGTCCCTTTTGTCCATTTCTTTACATTGTGTCAACTTGGGGACGTGAATTTTTTTCCTTTCCCCACCAATTGCGTCTTTTTAGCCTTGCTAGTTTCAAGCACGTGTTCAGTCATATTTTTTCTTTTTGATCTCCGTTCCCTCCCGTCTCCAAGGGTAAACATTTTGTCTGTACGTCTAACAAGTTAGTTTCCATGGCGGGTAGTGAACCGCGGCATGGGCGATCATGTCTTCTAGTAGCTTACGCATTATTTTTATCCCTACATTTTATCTTTGGAGATATTTTAACGTTGTATCACGGTTAAATTTATCACAGATGTGATAGCTCTAGTCAGTAACTATACAAGATAACAAAGAAGTTTCGTATAGACAGAGTAGAAGATGATTAAGAAAGTTCTTACAGTCACAGTAGAGAGTGTATTTCTGGAGAGATTCAGTGATTTGTCTGTAAGTATGGTTTTGAACTTATCATTCATATTGATGAAAAATTGCAGGAGAAGTAAATCAGAAATCCCAAGTCGACATGTCAAATAAACGTTGAGAACTTTGTTGACTAAGCAACCTAGAGAAGAGAAGTATTTGAATGATACATTGATGGTCAAGCTTGGTACTGTTATATACGAATAGATGGTAAGAATGAATTCCAAGAGGAAAACCATATTTTTATCAGAGTGTGTTCACAGAGAGTGAACACAGCGTGTACAGGAATGGCAGTGACTCCGCTGGGGGCGGGTAACTACCTAATGTCAGTCGGGTATGAGACGTGTTACATGTATACACATATGCTTTTAACAACAGAGGACTGCGTTTGGTCAGCAGGTAAAAAGCACAAGACAATGAGTGAACGCAAGGGGCGTTCTGATTGGGGCAGTCAAGAGATGAGAGAAGAACCAAAGGGGATTAAGATTTGTGGTCATGATGGCGGACGTGCAACTGTCGAGTGCAAGTGCGTTATTTATTTGTGACATGTACATAATGCAAGAGAGAAAACTTTGTCTATCTGAGGGTTTTTTGTTGATTTTCATTAATGTGTTAATAACAAACGGAGAAGGAAGAGAACGAGTTCGAGGGTTGAACACTTCACGGACTGGCCAGTACTTATACACAATGTATATTGTTGTATCTTTGTCATGGTGACAAGTATTTAAATACATAAGTCAGAGTGTGGGATGTATACTGTTTTTAGTGTTGGTTAATTCCTTGAATGTGCTTTGACTCCACCCCTTTCTTCTCGTGTGCTGTATTTTCTTGGAAAAACATTAAGAGTGTGCGTAATGAGTATGTCTTTTTCTACATTCGAGAACGACAGATAAGGCATAGAGTGCCGAACATTTAATCGCGCGATACACAATTACTCTCACGCGTGTAAGTCTACAAGCACTAACTTTTTTCAGACGGACAGTGATAAAATTATACTACCCTTTCCCAGAGTTCGGTTTTAAAATCATAAAAAACGATTATTCAGGGGAAACCAAAAGCATGACATTCCTACTGTTTTAAGTCCGAAATTCTCTGAACATTAGTCTGACAGTACAGAGGACAGGTGGCGGTTCTCTCACATAAAAAAATAAAACAACTATACGACTATCCTAGAAATGCATATTTTTGAACGCAGCCACGTAGCTCTTTTAAAGTGGGAAAATTGGGTTCCTTAGGGCTTTGCTGACAAATAATATGTAAAACGTTACGCCAATAGTCCAGGAATTAATAAATTATACCCAAAATAAAAATATTGGGGGTGCCTGACAGCAATAAAATCATTTCTGCTCATAAAATTTTTTTATAACGTGTTTGAAAAAAACCTTACGTTACATAAATAGCCTACCATGTAAACTCCAAATTGATTGGAGCGCAACAAATGAAAGCCTAACCACGATTGGTCGGGCTATAAATACTATCTTGGTTGTTAGGGGAGACGGGAAAAGATAACATTTTTTCAAACACTTGTCGAAACGTGGCTCATTGGCCAGTCCCGCTGATATACACACTTGGGAGCGTTAGTTCGAGACCACTTGTTTAAATGGTTTTGATAAAGCATCAGTGCGTTTGAAGCCCAGCTATATTTGCTCAATAAAAGCCTGGAACATAGGCAGATGGAAATTTGTGCCAGTTTGTGCCAGAATTCATTGCTAATCAACGTATCTGTGTTTATTCGTATGAATTGTGGGACAGTGGTCTTGATGGTACTGAGCAGCACCTGGTCAGAGCTTTGCTGAATCCAGCGTCGGACAGCATACTCCTTGGTCTTTTTAGCTATCAGTGAGGTGTCTCCTGAGCCCAGAGGAGAATTCGAGCAGAGGAGTCCTTTCCTGCCGCCATCACGCCAGATAAGCGAATTGGCCAGCTGAGCTCAACATTATGTCCCCTCATCTTGAAATGACTTTATAAAATTAACATTAAGAGGGGAATTTACTTGTCTTAAAATCAGAGGAACTGTGAACATCCTCAAATACTAGTCACTAAAGACAAACTCATAAGAGTGAGCAAGAAATAAGTGCTTGTGACCAAATACCAACAGAGCTTTTGAACAAAACAAAACCAGTATTTACCTCATTTTACTACTACACAACTGACACACATAGAACATTTGTAATAATATATGTCACTACAATATTCATATTAAATACATTCTGTACATAACTTGTAATTTAAATTGATTGTGATTCCTGGTTCCCTTGTAGTTGAATCAGGACACATATTCATTCATGCCAGTAATGAATACATATTGTTATTTGAAAGTTATCAGTGCCTCCTTTAAAATATTCTCATAGAGTGTTATATGTATGTGAGTGTCACAGTGTTGTCAAGAGTAGTGGATTACATTAAATTTTTTATCTGTCTGTTGTTGTGACTTACACTTCATCATACACATACCCTAGACACATAACGTAGCATCACACTATTCCAGAATAATTCTGACTGAGATATAGAGATATGTGGTAGCAAGTAAGGTTATCTATAATACACTACTCTTAATAGATATAGATACCTTCACAGCTGATCTCAGTCAGTACACTAAGTCCCCTATAAATATTTATAACATCCCACTTCACCACAAAGATAAACAAAAGAGACTTGTGTGTGTAAAAACTTGAAATACTTCACTAGGCCTGCCATCTGCCACCTAGTGAAAGCACACACACCACGGTCACACACACTTTTATTTGGTAACCAGTGAGTCCACACACCCTATTACATGTACTTTGAATTGATGCCGTAACCGAACACACACCCTGTTACAACAGAAAGTGTGCAAATTGTCTAGGAAACCACAGTGCACATTTCCTAGGATGTCTACATTACCAACAAACAAAACTGGCTCTAATAAAATCAGCCAGTACTACAACTACATCAATCAAAAATCGCTACATCTACAACTCCATCACCAAGAGTCAATACCAAAAAAAAAGGGACCCAAAGATGCAGCAATAGAGAATGCAGTCAGCAACCCATAGCTTGACTGCTTGCGTCAGGGTCAGCGAACCAGAGCTGACCAAGACCCTACTCCACCTCCACGTGGTGGTCCTGGAAACAGGCTGCATCACTGCAGTTTGGCTGAGAGAGTGGGGATCGAAGAGGGAAGGCAAACCCGGTCCAAAAAAAATGCCGTGCTGAAGTCGGATGTGCCGGCCGAAAGGCGCAGATATCGCAGCTCCGCTGTAAACAGACACAACGCACCAAACGTCCTTTTCAGGACGAACTAAGAAGAAGAAGAATACGAAAAATTCTGAAATAACCTAAAAGAAAAATACATTTAAAAAAATAGTGATCAAAGATAGCGATCTACCAGAAGACAGATAAATAATCAAATCACCGGTGACGGGAGATACAGTGAGAAAGGCAGAAGAAATCTTGAAACCCATGAAAAACATTCAGCATGAAGTAGCTAAAGATGTGTCTAAATTAGCAGAACTTAAAGAGGAGAATACAGATTTACTGAAAAGGATTAAATCAGAAGGACAACTCATAAGGAGTGAGCAAAAATTAACAGATAAACACCAACAAGAGGAAATGTGGAATGAAAAAATGACAGATTGTCAAAAACTTTTTGATTCTGTACCAAACATGATGAAAGCCTTTATACCGAATTTTCAAAGTGAAATATAAAATCACTTAAATAGAAAAACCGAAAATCTAGGAGACTCTCAGAGTAAAAGACTATTTTAACATAAACTTAAAAATTAAACAATGGAAGTACAGAACATTCGAATAAAACCGTGGAATTGCAGAAGTGCGAAAAAAAAATATACCAGCATTATTAGGCGTGGTTAAACAATCTAAAGTAATATTTGCCATTCAAGAAACTAATTTTAATCCGTGTCAAAGTTTTACCATCCCTGAATATAAAGTCTTTCGAAATGATGGGACAGAAACTCAAAAAGGAGGAGGTGTGGCATTTCTAGTCAATAAAACATATATAATAACTGACTGGGAATCATTTAGAACAGAATATTTTGAACGAATAACTATAACAGTGTATACTGAGTTAGAAGAAATAAAAATAGTTAACCTGTACTGTTCAAGTGGAACCATGGATGAAAGAGATATCCCAGACGTGAATAAAAGAATAAACAATAGAACTATTAAAGTGGGAGACTTCAATTCTCATCATACAGCTTGGGGAGGCAATAGACAGATCAGGAAAACTACTGTTGGACTTCATTGAAAACGATGAAATAAATATACATTTATAACACACAAGGAAGGGAAACCCGAGGCCTGTAAACAGTAAATAAATATTAGACAAACATAAAGATATGTTTTCAAGCACTCGTAAGAAATAAAGAAGTAGAAAAGTAGACAACAGAAAAACAACAGACGTGAGTGGCTTACCCAGGACTCGAACCCAGGACCTTCCTTGCGACAAATGGAAAAATGTCTGCCAAACACTGAACCCTGCAACTAACTCTATAACAGATGTGTGGAATAAGTTAAAAGCCATTAAAGGCAGAACTACATTGGATAATAGGCTACCTAACAAGATATGAAAGGACAGAGACAAAGACAAAGACAGAGACAAAGACATAGACAGACTGGCATACAACTAATATCTCAAATCAGACATAATGGTCTTTTATATGTGGACAGGCGCCCTAATATAACCAACTAGGTTGAACGGAACGCGCCTCGCCAAAACTTTATTTTTTTTTTTTTAAAGAGAGAGAGACTGACTGGCAGAAAGCAGAGGTGCTGGCCAGATACTATCGTAGAGTTAGGTCTTTGGAAAAACTAGGACAGGTTGAAACCAACATAAGAGCAACACTTCTTAAAAAAACTCGGTAAGGAAGTCACTGGGAACATTGACAATTTAATCATATTTAATTGCATTGAAATTTGTGTAAACTGAAAGTAATGTCTGGTAGATGTGCTTGCAATTAATGATCGCCTATTAGAGAATGACACTGCAATCGATAAATCATCATGGCCAAGATTGCTAGAATTGTGCATTAAACGTAAGACCAGAGGGATGGACGTATGAAAGGATGCATCAAGCGTGTATACAACCAGTGCGCAACAGGAACAATTAGTATTCATACCCTTCGACATTTGCTGAGGAAGACTGAGCACCTATGGGTTTGCCCGGAGTGGAGTGACGTCGATTCAGATCAACAATAACAATTTAGTGTAGTCTTTAAAGCACCTCACGGTAGAAGGGGAACGACTAAGTAAGTAAGTTTAAAGCACTATTTTAGATTTGTTTTTAACTTCTAGAAATTCACTTTCTATTAGTGTTCTCAAAGTTCATATACCGTTGTTTGTATTTATTTATTTATTTGTACCTTTACCCCTTCAAATCCGCGCTATTTAAAAAAAAAAAAAAAAAGGCATAACGGTCGCACAATTAGCCATCTGTTCTGAACTGCTAAAGACTGCATCCATTCCTTGTCCACAGCGCGTACTCTCTAAGTAACGGCTTAAACTATGACAACGTCACAAAACTAACAGACACCTCCACCATCTTGTGTGCTTCGTATACCATGGTGGGCCAATGGTTTGAAGATCAACCTTAAATTTGGATTTTAGTTAAATATCTACCCATAGCAGTAACTTTCCAGCTGGGCCAGAAGATCAGACGTTGAACTCAATTAACTATAAACCACTTGTAGTGCGATCTCATCCTAACCATGGTGAAGCCAAAGATAACACCTGTTGAAGAAGATAAGTTCGTTAAGTCTCCCAATGTAAGCGGGCTTGTCGAATGTAACTTCTACAACTTTCTCAGTGACAAGCTAGCATCTATGGTAATGTTCTACAACCCAGACTGTCCTGATAGCCAGCGCCAGAGAGCGCACATCATACGTGCTGCCAAAGTCACAAAGCGGGAGAATCATGCCTATGCCGCCGTGGACTGTACGAAAGAAAAGAATCTGTGCAAACGAGAAGGCATTGTCAGGTTGCCAACCTTCATCTTGTATACCAGAGGCAAAACTCTTAGCGCTCGTAGTTTCCCCATAGATTACATTCGCATGAAAGAGTTGATTGATAGGATTGAACCAATCCCTCCTCTACACCCAGTCAACACTCCAAAAGATCCAGAATGTGAGAAAAAAACTGAGTAGTAACGGAGTCTTATTTTATCCATTGTTGCCCTAGCATTCAGTTATAACAAGCTTATAGTCTTAACAGTGCGCATGGGGCTTTGATCTGGGACCCTGTCCCGGTGTCATTAACTTCTTATATCAGACATCGCTTTGCCGCCTGTAGCCAGTTTTATCTGCTGCTTATCAGCTTGTCGCCAGCTACCTGAAACATTCACTGTAACCAGCTGCCGGTCTAACATATGAACGTGTAACCAGCTGCCGGTCTCACCTCAATGTGTAACCAACCAGCTGCCGGTCTCACATCAACGTGTAACCATCTGCCGGCCTGACACATCAACGTGTAAGCTACTGGTCTGAATATTTATAGATTATTGTTCATTTATCAGCGACCGCTAGTTCCAGGTATCTCAAGTCACCACCAAATTCCAGGTATCTCAAGTCACTAATTTCAGGTTCTAGGTATCTCAAGTCACCACCAAGTTCGGGGTATCTCAAGTCACCACTTTCAAGTTCCAAGCATCTCAAGTCACCACTTTCAAGTTCCAGATATCTCAAGTCACCACCAAGTTCCGGATGTCTCAAGTCACCACTTTCAAGTTCCGAATGTCTCTAGTCATACCACAACAGTCTTGAGACATACTTCCTAGTGCCTAGTCAGAAAATTTTGTTAGTGTGGGCAATACCCCAGCATTTTATCAAGATCTAAGTGTCGTAACAGTGTAAATGACAGCTTCCATCACCAAGCTTGCTATGTTGACCATTAGTGTTATAAGTCAGACCGAGGTCTCATAAATCACAAGATCCCTATGACGGCCCACATATAGAAACTCTGAAAGTGAAGATAATTATGTAGATTCGCAATACAAAATTGAAAGCAGTATCAGCGTTTCTTGAAATCTTTGAGTCGTTGCCAAAGATTGTGCTGCTGTTTGTATGAATTTACATGGTAGCAGCCATATTTTTGTTTTTAGTGTTGCTGATAGTTGTTACGTCTCGCTGGTAACAAAACTTGTCAGACATCTAAAAACTACAAGTATGTGCGCATCATATACAGACATAAAAACGTTCAGTTATTACTAAGTTGTTTTAATGGTCACAACGTGTCCAGAGATTTGTGACAGTCAGCGCCTTATCTTGTTGAATAATTCACTGCATTCTTCTGTTACTTTCAGGATTTGCTTATTTGATTTTCTGGCTGTCCAATGTCGGCTTTCTTGCATCACTCTTACGTCACCAACATCTCTACGGCTGCTATTGCTAATTGTCTGTCTATTTATTTAGCGCCCAGACCTCGTGGATACAGCAGTACATGTTCTATATATCGTCGTATGGTTGTTGTATTTCAACGTTTCATTAGTCACACAGTCAGCCGTGTACATATGAAGACCTCATTGGAAAAAAACATGACGTGTCACATTTTTTAGAAAAACTGAGTTAGTGCCCTAAGTACATTAAACATATTCCAAAGAAGATATAGAAATTAAAATTATATTTGAAAACGCTTTCGTCTCCAATGGGGAAAAAAAGCTTTAAGAACAGGCGATCCTTATTTGTGTCAAAGCGTTTCAAAGTTTATAACTACATTTTCTAGCATTTCATGTGAAGTGACATGTCAGGTTTTTCCAATGAGGTCATCATATAGGTATATATCTGCCAGTAACAAACGACAGCCTTAACATGAAACAGTTTTAGTAGTCAGTCAACAGAAGATATATTCTAAATTAAACAAGTAAGCTTGAACGCAACAAATTGTAAATATTCTAACAATACAACTGTCTTTAATACAACAAGCAGCTTTGTCGTACCACTCCCTGAATGTCTGTTCATGATAGGATGAGCGTTAAAACAAGGTGCAATCTGATCACCAGAAGAGTTCCGGGACCTAAGACGCATCAAAAGTGAGAAATGCAGTTAGCGACCCATAGCTAGACTGCTTGCGTCACGGTCAGCGAACCAGAGCTGACCAAGACCCTACTCCACCTCCAAGTGGTGGTCCTGGAAACAGGCTGCATCACTGCAGTCTGGCTGAGTGAGTAGGGATCGAAGAGGGAAGGCTAACCCAGTCCCAAAAATGCCGTGCTGAAGTCGGATGTGTCGGCCGAAAGGCGCAAATATCGCAGCTTTGCTGTAAACGGACACAACGCAACCAACGTCCTTTTCAGGACGAACGAAGAAGAAGAAGAAGAGTTCCCCCCGTCGGACAAGAATTTGAGCCCTAACCTTTTTTACACTGGGGGGGTGGGGGGGGGGGGGCCACACCCACTTGAGTCATGACTCACGTGTAAGCCTCTGGTTGAGTTTTCCAGTCTGCGCTCGCAATTGAACCAAATCCTTGGTTGCGACTTTCAAATTCACTCCAGGTCTTATCCAAGCTGCCAACTTGAGGGCGTTGTGAAAGTAATCATTATGCTGTATATAAGTTACTAGTTGTCGTCAAGTCGAGTTTCTGTTGTGTGCTGGCAAAGATCTGATAGCAAGATGTTAAGATTGTGTTGTGTGCTGGCGGGAAAAGATCTGATAACAAGACGTTAAGATTGTGTTGTGTAAGGAGGTAAAGGATCCCGTTACACGCCTATTGAGGCATATTGGGAATATGGTGTTAGGCCCATATTTTCTTGACCATCGGCACACTAGGGGTGATGTGGTCAGCATCACGCCGGCCGCCTTAACCTTCCCAGAAGTTGCTCTGGTACCCAATTGAGGCTGGGTCGACCCAGGAGCCGTTTGTGGCCTAAAAAAATCCCACCTCATCTGGGGATCGAACCATAGACTACTGAGCAAGGATGCTAGTGCACTAACCACTATGCTACCGCGACTTGTGTTGTGTGCTCGCGGGAAAAGATCTGATAGCAAGACGTCAAACAGGAAGATGAGCACACGGTGATAGGGAACTGTTAGAGGGGCCCGATGTTTCGGTCTGTTAAAAGTGTGTGTGTGAACAGTGCATTGTAAAAATGAGGATTTGTTGGGGAAAACCCCTTCCACGTGTATAAACTTTAATCTATAGCAGGAGGCATCTTTTTTGCCCTTCACCCTATCTCTCTCTCTCTCTTTTTTTTTTTGTAAGTACATGTACGACTGAAGAATGTGGTTAGGGGGGTCGTCCACATATGACGTCACGCAATGTTTGCCATTGTTAACCCCCCTCCCATTTGTTGCATTTCGTCACAAAAACCTAGAACCCAACTCCCCTCCCCCATATGACGTCATAAGTCTCTTTACCCCCCCCCCCTCTATTTTTTTGTCTGTTTACTACTGAAAAGAAACAACGTAATCGATTGTAAATTAGTTACTTAGTCATCATCATCATCATCATCTTTCAACTCTAAAGAGCGTATACCAAGTCTTCCTGTCCTGTGCCATCAGCTCAAGGTCAAGTCTTCCTGTCCTGTGCCATCAGCTCAAGGTCAAGTCTTCCTGTCCTGTGCCATCAGCTCAAGATCTTCTTCCCCACCCCATGTCTGTTCTCTTCCCTGATCTTCCTCGGCCACTCTTATCCTGGACATTACAGAACAAGGAGTGTCATGTAAATCTATCAACAGGTTTGTGTAGTGTCCTACATCCATCACCAGCTAAATCTTCTTTTGTCTGCTTCTTCTGGCACTTGTCTGGTTCTTCTAACATATGTCTGGTTCTTCTAACACTTGTTGGTTCTTCTAACACTTGATGGTTCTTCTAACACTTGTCTGGTTCTTCTAACATATGTCTGGTTCTTCTGGCACTTGTCTGGTTCTTCTGGCACTTGTCTGGTTCTTCTGGCACTTGTCTGGTTCTTCTGGCACTTGTCTGGTTCTTCTAACACTTGTCTGGTTCTTCTAACACTTGATGGTTCTTCTAACACTTGTCTGGTTCTTCTAACACTTGTCTGGTTCTTCTAACACTTGTCTGGTTCTTCTAACACTTGTCTGGTTCTTCTAACACTTGTCTGGTTCTTCTAACACTTGTCTGGTTCTTCTAACACTTGTCTGGTTCTTCTAACACTTGTCTGGTTCTTCTAACACTTGTCTGGTTCTTCTAACACATGTCTGGTTCTTCTAACACATGTCTGGTTCTTCTAACACATGTCTGGTTCTTCTAACATATGTCTGGTTCTTCTAACACTTGTCTGGTTCTTCTAACACATGTCTGGTTCTTCTAACATATGTCTGGTTCTTCTAACACTTGTCTGGTTCTTCTAACATATGTCTGGTTCTTCTAACACTTGTCTGGTTCTTCTAACATATGTCTGGTTCTTCTAACACTTGTCTGGTTCTTCTAACACTTGTCTGGTTCTTCTAACACTTGTCTGGTTATTCTAACACTTGTCTGGTTCTTCTAACACATGTCTGGTTCTTCTACCACGTGTCTGGTTCGTTGTCATACAACTACAATCCTTCTATTTAGTCAAGCAACCATTTATGAGAGCATCCGTGGTTAGAGCGCAGGTCTCTCGATGCAAAGTTAGTTACAGTGTTACGCTACAGTCCATCAGCTGTAAATGGATTCCTGACTCTACTCAAGAAAGGCAAAGGTAGCGAAGAAGGTGAATGGTTACTTCACCTCTTGAAGCTTTATCTAGCATTGTCAAATCTCTAACTCTTTACTCCCCCTACGGCCGTATCTCCTATGAGGCTATCTTGTTTTACCCATTTGTGAAAGTGACACTTTTTGGTTGTTGTTCGCTACCTTGACAGCCATACAATAGGACTGACCTTGACAGCCATACAATAGGACTGACCTTGACAGCCATACAATAGGACTGACTTTGACAGCCATACAATAGGACTGACCTTGACAGCCATACAATAGGACTGACCTTGACAGCCATACAATAGGACTAACTTGACATTTGAGTTGATTCTGATTTTTGTGTGTTTTTTTAATCTCGATATATTTCTTTGATTTCATCAGACTGTTGTCGAGATGGTGATAACTTGTTACTGTTTTTTAAATTTAATTTCAAACAGCACAATCTATTTAGTTTGTATTTTGTTGTCTAAGGTGTGTAGTACATTATTTAAAAATTAAAAATATAATTAAAAACAATTTAAACCAGTTAAAGGTTATAACAACTTTCCGATATTTCAGCTGAGATTATAATATCAACTAGTAAATATACCTGTCACAGTAATGATGTGGAAAAAACTAAAGCTAACATGTTTACCTTTCAACATCTACAGCACATTTAGAGCACATCTACAGCACGTTTAGAGCACATCTATAGCACATCTACAGCACGTTTAGAGCACATTTGCAAACAATCAAATGGTAAGAAAAAAATAATAATAAATTATATTGTAAATGTTTGACACTTTACTGTGTGTTTTCTATTTATTATTTAAAACAAACCTGCAACTTTTGTGGGGGGAAAAGATGCACGTTAAATTGAGCAGTTTACTGCAACGGCTAGCCGCGGTAGCATAGTGGTTAGTGCACTGGCTTCCTAGCGCAGTGGTCTAGGGTTCGATCCCCAGATGAGGCGGAAAATTTTTAGGCCACAAACGGCTCCTGGGTCGACCCAGCCCCAAATGGGTACCAGAGCTACTCTGGGAAGGTTAAGGCGGCCGGCGTGATGCCGACCACATCACCCCTCGTGTGCCGACGGTCAAGATAATATGGGCCTAACACCATATTCCCAATATGCCTCAATGGGCGTGTAACGGGTTCCTTTACCTTTTTTACCTGAAGTGCACGATTTTTATATAATTTCCAGAGTCAACTTTGGTGAGAAAACGTTTTGAATGACGTTCGTGACGGCACGCCTGAGAGAATTATACATGGGATATAAGTTGTCCACGAGCGAGTTGTTATCATACCACTACTGTCTACTAATATAACCAGATTGTCTAGGTTGTCTTACTAATATAACCAGATTGTCTAGGTTGTCTTACTAATATAACCAGATTGTCTAGGTTGAACGAGGCAAAATTTTATTTTAAACAAAAAGGGAGTTGTTATCCATTACGGCTAAAAGTTAACTATTGCGGATAAAAGTTAACAAATGCGGATGAAAGTTAACTATTGCGGATAAAAGAAGGAACATAATTGATGTAAGGGGGAGTAATAAGAAATAGGGAAAAAAAAATTTCAAAAATTATATTCCCTCAACTGGGGATCGAATCCGGTACCTCTAGAACTCGGTGCGGACGCCATACCTCTTAGCCACTCCAATCCCCAATTCATCACTTTCTAATTTCCATTAAGCTGTATATAAAACTCTTCACTTTCTAATTTCCATTACTTAGTAGTAGTAGTAGTCTACTTCAGTCATAACAGACGATGGGAATGTGTCCTTGAGGTGATTGACCTCAGCTGTTTTCTTTCTCAGTGCTCCTATCGGCCTATTCTTGTCTCTTCTGCTTGTTGTGAGAGTTTCCCGTCGCGCCATCTGAGATGGCAACTGTAGAACAGACAACCCTTGCTAGACTGCTGCTATTGCGTGGGTATTGTCTTCTTTATTTTTGACCTGCCTGGTGTTAATCATATGGCCAGATATTTAAATCTTATATCCAGAGTCACAGTGTGGATTCCGAGCTGGTAGGTCAACAACAGACATGATCTTTTCTCTCCGCCAGCTTCAGGAAAAATCAAGAGAGCAGAAAATGTCTTTATATATGTAAAGTTTCTTTTCTTCTTTCCACTCTGTAAAGTGTCAGTCGGTATGCTCTGTAAGGAAGAGTGGTGTGTTGTTGAGATCAGGCATGCTCCAGTCTACCCAGCTGTAAATGGGTAACTCACCCTAGTCCTGAGTTAGGGAAGGCAAAGGCTCCAGGGGAAGCAGGCCCTAAACTTGGTCACTCCAACCGACGCAGGATGGTGTATGTATGAAGTAGAAGTGTAGAGTGTGATTACCGCGAATGGTGTACTGTTCGTGTGCTGACCAATATAACCACTCATACACTTGTGTCTACAAGGCACCAATGCAGACTGCTGGAATCTTTGTTTACTCAATTTATTCAGACGTACACACTGGGACATACGAGTACATCATGGTATGTTGACATATCAATTTGTAGGTATACATAGCAGATCTGAAGTCATGACACATTCAGAAATAATGGGCAGTACATCAAAAGTTCAATGTCATGATATATTATGGCCGCATCCCCCTATCTGACTAAACGCGTCAGTGAAGGCAGATCGGTAAATAACTAAAGTTACTTGACGTCCATAGTTTGTAGTATATATTATGAAACCACGAAAGGGGGGGTTTCTAGCAAGATTGAGATCTCCCTGTCACTGTCCGATAATAGGATAAATAATCTGTTCTCTTGGCAGTGATCAAAACATATGATGACCGAAATCTAACATGGCTGCCTCCCTGAGTTGTCGTTCACTCATTCATAGGAAGGAGAATATAAGCCAGAGTTAATTTATAATGGGTATATAAATGATTTCATAAATGTTTCCATACAGCTCTACGGTGATCAGGTTAATTCACGTAGCCATAACCGCTGCAGGAAAGTCTGTCATCTTCGTCGATACAAAACACGACCCTAGCGATACGAAGCACAATGTTCCATCTAGGTCGAATCGACATGAGATCATCAAAATAGGGTCTGGCAATACATGGAGTCCGAATTATACATTGTACCGTACCTTAGGAGAGTCTCTAACATAAACTATAGTAGAGATACCATCTCCTTTAGAAGAAAACCACTTCCTGAATCATATTTCCTTAAGAATCTACCAGCCCTTTGAAAAGTGCGTACCCGCCATTATCACGGTACATCGGAACTCATCACGACTTGTCAAGACAACTCATACTTCCGCTAGACCGGAATAACAAGAATCTAGTCCCTCCTACCTATCCAAAATATACAATATAGGACTGATTCTACTTGTACTAATAATATGTAATACATATGAATTCAGGCCATAAACACAATAAGCAAATTAATATATTTTCTGGCCCTAAAAAATAAGTACAAACGTAAGCGCAATTTTTCCTTGCGCCGGATCAATATCCAGAACGATTACTCCTATAATCAAAAGTGTGAATCAAACATGGATTCTCTCGCTTTTACCATAGACAGCATTTTCATACACAAATGAATGAATGTCTATATTTTTCCCATATTAAATAGCCATATCGATTTTTGTAATATGTGCGTCAAAATATGCACGCAACAGATTACCACACCCCTTGGGAAAAAAAAATGGTACATTTTTTTTTTTAAACACATCTAGGAGCAACATACAATAGGCTCACAACGCACCAATAACAATGCGCAGATGATAAGCATAAGTTTTATGACCTTAGAGAAAGTACTTCTCTAAGTATAAATATTTCCAGAGAGGTGTCACCAACGCATACTACAATATTAGCAATGACACAATTTCCACATTAGTTTATACATAAATTTCATCTAAGATATCTTAACATCATGATCATCAAAGACGAAAAACATTGAAAGATCAGTGGTGAATAAATATCAATGAACCGCTAAGTAGTGTTACAATCAATATATGATATATTACATATGTGTACACATTTCAACATAGAAACAACTGTATCAAAGTTGTATAACAGTTATGAATCATGTGGGCATCTAGACAAAATATCTGCCATCACATTTTCTGACCCACGGATAGCTCGCACCGAAAAATGAAATGGCTGTAGAGCAATCGCGTATCGCGTTGATCTCGCGCTCTTCAGATTTTTACTCTGAATAGCCGTAAGAGCTTTCTGGTCAGTTTCCACAATGAAATGCGCGCCCAGAAGAAATCTTTGCAGTTTAAGGATTGACCAAACCATAGCCAATAATTCACGGTCTAGGACCGAGTAATTCTTCTCTGCGGCATTTAATTTCCGAGAAATATACATCACAGGATGCAGAGTTCCAGAGTACTCTTGCATTAGTGCAGCTCCAATCCCGGTGGATGAAGCGTCACTACGAAGAATAAATGTCTTATCCTTAGAAGGCAATACTAGGATAGGTGAAGTAGAAAACATAGTTTTAACCTTATCCAAAGAGGATTGACATTCTTGAGTCCAATGGACTACATTAGGAGACCCTTTCTTTAGCAAGGAAGAAAGAGGTGACATAATGGAGGACAGATTCGGGATGAATCGTCCATAAAATTGTATTAGACCTAGGAGACTTCGTACTTGCTTTTTAGTCTTAGGAATAGAAATGTTAAGTATCTTACTTGTATTATGGTCTTCTGTTTTTAGGAACCCATGACCAACACGGTGTCCTAAGAAAGATATTTCGCTAAAACCAATACATGCTTTCGATGGTTTCGCTGTCAGGTTATGCTCGCGTAAGATAGACAATAGTTCATTTATACCATTATAGTGATCGTTCCAAGTATCACTGAAAAGACAGATGTCATCAAGATACGCAATGACATCTGAGCGATGAGATAGGATTCGACGCATCAGGCGTACAAATGTTGCAGGGGCGTTCATAAGACCGAAAGGCATGAAATTCCATTGGAATAGACCCCTAGGCGTCGAAAAAGCAGTAAACGGTTTGGCGTGTTCGGATAGTGGAACTTGCCAATATCCCTTAGACAAATCGAGTTTAGTAAAGAAGTGAGAATTCGATAGTCTCGTAAGTAGCTCTTCTAGTAAAGGCATAGGTTCAGCATCGAATTTAGTCACTTGATTCAATTTGCGATAATCCACGCAAAGACGTATGTTATTGTCTTTTTTCCGTACTATAACCATCGGCGAAGAATATGCTGATGTGGATGGTTCAATAATTTTTAACTCTATCATCTCATCTAACTCTTTCTCTACCTGTGCTTGAAAATGTATCGGGATAGTATACGGTCTGACTCTTATAGGACTATGGTCAGTAAGAATAATGTCATGTTGAATGACATCCGTTTGACCAGGAATGTCAGTAAGGACATCCTGAAATTGTTCTAACATAGTAGAAACTTGTTTCTGCTCTCCTGGAGATAATTCTGGAGAAATTGCAACATCTTTCCATGATTCATTAGAGTGAAGAGGAATCATTGGAAAAGGTAAATTTACATCCGAGAAACTCGTTTCCTCATCCTGTATTACTGACAGAGATGAGTACTGTCCATGTTGGACTGGAAAATCGTCCGTTGCCTGGAAAACAGGTTGTAAATAATCAGGACGTTCATGGAATTCCGTGAGCATGTTGATGTGGAAGGTTTTACGCTTCCCGTCAATATCGACGATATAGTCAACATCGGAAACTTTTGATATTATATCGTACGGACCTTTCCAAGAAATGAGAAGTCTATTTTCCCTACAAGGTAGCAAGACAAATGCTTTGTCACCTGGACAAAGTTGACGCAAACATCTCTTTTTATTGGCAAATTCCCTTGCCTTCTGTTTCGCAAATTCAGAAGAAGCAGTTGCCAATTTGCATGCTTCAATAATCTTGTGTCTAAGTGCGATGACATATTCATAAGAGGATTTTGTGTCATCGACAATATTATCAGCAGTTATAAGATCATGAAGTAAGGACATAGGACCTCGCGGTTTCGCGCCAAAGACAAGTTCAAAGGGAGAAAATCCTGTATGTTCGTTGGCGACCTCTCTATATGCAAAGAGAGCCGCGGGTAAAACCCTATCCCAATCCTGAGGATGATCTTCCGTTATCTTACCTAGTAGGTTTTTCAGAGTTCTATTCAAACGTTCCACCATCCCATTGGACATAGGATGATAAATACTACTCAGCGATCTCTCTATCTTCAGAGTCGACATTACTTGAGACATGGTATCCGATATGAGTTGGGTACCATGGTCGGATAATATTTCTGCTGGAAACCCCAGACGAGAAAATATTAACCAAAGGGCATCTGCGACATCAGCAGTAGTTATGCTCTTTAGAGGAACAGCCTCCGGCCAACGTGTGCACATATCAACACACGTCAAAATAAATTGGTGTCCTCTAGCAGACTTTATCTTAAATGGACCAATGATGTCTATCGCCATTTTTTGAAATGGCCGAATGGGAATGTCTGCAGCCTGAATAGGTGCATCATGGCGTGGACCTCTGGATTTAATCTCTTGACATACTTTACAAGATCGACAATAGATCGTATGTCCTTATTCACAGCAGGCCAAAAGAAAGATTGAAGAACTCTAGCTTTAGTACGGGAAAAACCCATATGTCCAGCACACTGCGAATCATGAGCGTGCTGTAAGATTTTAACTCTCATATTTTTAGGCACAAGGATTTGAGAATGAATGGACTTAGCGGAGTCTTGTACCATACGTACAAGTACGCCATTCTTCATCGTAATCCAAGATTTACGATTAGTATCCTTATTCGGATCACCTTTTGTTGCCAGAGTAAAGAATTTCTTTAGAGTAGGATCATCTTCCTGCTGTTTGATAAAGGAATCGTGGGAAATCTCCAAGGGATCATCTTGGATCTGCGCATCATTATCTTCAGAATGTGAAGATTGTGGCATATTAAGAGCTTGAGCCCTAGTGATTACTGCATTAGCCGATTGCATATTAACATTTTCCCAATTAGAAATTTGCTGTGGAGTGCATTCTTTCACCCCGTGAATGCGACCGATGATAAGATCAGCGATCGGATTCGGCAAGAGACATGCTTGCACCTCTCCTGTAAAGAAAGGCGTAGCAATATTGATAATGGCAGTGGAGTACTTCTCCAATGTGCCACCAAATGTTACACATTTGACTATATTGCCTGTAGCTCGAGAAGGATTTACGAGTGATTGCCTCACTCCAATGGTAGTGCACCCCGAATCGAAAAGAATTGATACCGGAGTACCATCTATTAGGCCCCTATTAAAGACAAGAGCACCCCTTCCATTATGCGCAATTGACGCATGGAGAGCGGGAAGCGGGTGACCGCAGCTTAAAGTAGACACTGTGGTTGGATCGAATAATGTTTTGCATTGCGAACACTCAGATGCTCTAGCAAAATCGAAAGCGGAATTTGCTACACTGTTGGAGTCTTTTTTATCATTATTCTGATTATCGGTGTCGTGGAACTCCTGTTGTGCAGAGTTAGCCTGGTAATACGATTTACCATGTCTTTTGTGTTGTGATCTACCTCGGTTATAATTGTCTCTATAATTATTATTGCCTCTGTTATAACCCCTATTTGGGTTTGAATCATAACATTCATGATCATAATCATCATGCTCATTATATTGAGTATCCCTGTAATATTGTTTCTTTTGTCTCCATGAAGCACTTGGGTAGTTCCTATAGCTACTCCCTTTCCGAGAATTTCTAACATTATGGGTACCCCTCGCGTGTCGAGGACTATCAGCCCGATTCCAGTTCTTCAAAGAAGAACTCTGATTTGAGCGGTTATCTTGGTTTTGATACTTATTCCAATTAACCTTTTTATCAAATTTATTTTTAGCTCCTTGGAATTTGTGTGAGTAATTCTGATTATATTCTGTTGCCGAAGCAACTGGCATACTCTCTTTAATGTTAGAGTTACTAAGAATCATGTCAGGGTGTGCCGTGGCATACTGGTCACAATATTCTTCCATTTGCTTTATTGTACCAGGTTTACGCTCATGTAAGAACTCTAGGAATGATTTATTTACAGAAGACATGACCTTGTCTCTTAGCAATAAATCCGTAAGACCATCAAATGTTTTCTCTGTTTTGGATAATTCAATCCATCGTGAAAGTGTAATTCGTGCTTTTGAGATGAAATCTGAGAATTCTACACCTACCTCAGGTCTCATTGTTTTAAACAAAAGACGATAACCTTCTTCAGACAGCTGATATCTCTTTATCAAAGCTGCCCTAACAGCATCATAATTATCTTTGTCGGCCTCTTCAACAAAATATAACTTACTCAGAGACTCCCCTTTTAGATTTTCAGACAACTGATTCACATACTGTGATTTGTCAACATTATGAGATCGACAAGCCCGTTCAAATCTAGAAAGCCAAAATGTTATGTCATCACTGGTAGGGTTAAACGCTGGTACCTTGACCTTGTACACAAAGGGTTTACCATTACCACCAGATGCCTGATTAACATTACTCATACATGTCAATTTTAATTTCTCTAATTCAAACTCATGTTCTCTTATTGCTTTTCTCTCTTCAGCTTCTCTATCTAATCTTCTCTGTTCTGCAGCAGCTTCTAATTTCTTCTGTTCTGCAGCAGCTTCTAATTTCTTCTGTTCTGCAGCAACTTCTAATTTCTTCTGTTCTGCAGCAACTTCTAATTTTTTCTGCTCTGCAGCAACTTCTAATTTTTTCTGCTCTGCAGCAACTTCTAATTTTTTCTGCTCTGCATCAGCTTCTAATTTCTTCTGTTCTGCCTCAAATCTCCTTTCCTCCACTTGCATCTGCAATTTCTTAAGTTCAGCAGCAGTATCAGCTTCTTTTTCTAATCTTTTTTCTTCAGCTAGAGCTTTCCTTTCTTCTGCAGCAGCTTTTTTTTCTTCTATTTGAAGTTTTCTCTCCTCAGCCGCAGCTTTTTTTTCCTCAGCAGCAGCTTTTCTTTCTTCAACAGCAGCAGCAGTTTTTTTCTCTTCTGCAGCTAATGCTTTGTCATATTGAGCAGCAGCCCATTGTTCTAAGTCTTTTCCTGTCTTATCAAGAGATTTTCCTTGTGCAATGAAATAATCTAATGTAGACATATTGTCTTCTTAAATCAGAAACCTGAAAAAGTAAATAAATTACCCTATTTCACTTTAATGGGAGACAAGTCTATACCATAGACTTAGTCTTAGTCCAAACTTGTATGGTTTATAATAGCCAATGATAACTTGAGTACCTGTGGACAACAATAACTGTATCTCAAATACTGTGGGGACAAGCCTTACAAAGGTCTTGTATACCTCAATGTAATCAAAGATCACTTGAGTACCTGTGGAAAAAATATTTCCCTTTACCAATCACTTTGGGAGACAAGCCTTACAAAGGTCTTGTACATTTTGTTTTATAACAATAACAATCATAAAGTACTGATCTGTACTATACTATCAGTGTATACCACTATACGTCATATGTCAACTAAAGACATTACAAAGGACAAACAAGAAAAGACAATATGAACACATTTGCAGAGATCAAATTAAATTAAATAGGAGAAATGAAAAAAAAATGATCACAGAAACCGTGATGATAACTGCAATAAGATAACAAGACAAATAACGCCACAGTGTATAAACATAAGGGTGTAAAAAACTGAAATGAAAGGAAAGATGAGACCTACAATTATACAAACAAATCAAACAAAACTAAGGAACACAAAATTATTAACAAAAACAACGAAGAAAAGAACACCTCATCACAACTAACAGAAATAGCAGCAAATTGTTGCTAACAAATTTCCAATTAAGAAAATGTGTACCTATAGAATACTAGTACCAGACCAATGTCACTCGGCATACCTTGTACTAGTCACACAGAACATAAACTAATTTAATACATAACAAATAACATGTAAGCATAAATAGCATATAGCATACAATATAATTTATGTCATGAATGGAATGTGTTGCAGGTATAGTGTTGTAAAGCAGGCACAGTTTATTTTAATACTAATAACTTGCCACTTTATTCAGTAATAGTTTTAATTTTAAACTATTACACTGTCAATTTTTCTCTGTTGAGCATATGAAGATCCAACGATGAACTATGCACTTTATGTTCAACAACACTGTGATTCTTCTGTACGTTGAGAAATGTCAACAATACTGCTCCAGATATTTTCTACACTTGATACCACTGTCCTGTGTAATACTGTCTGTACAGCGAAAAACTGTCAACAAGCGCTGACCTAGATACAGCATCCTATCGGTAATACAGGTCAAGCTGACATCGACTGTATAGCTGTCCTACTGGTGTTGATGTGGTCAAACAAATGTTCTTTTAGCTGTAAACTGTGATTCTCAACACAAAACTGCGTAAGCTGGACCCAGGAATCTGGCTCGCCACTGTAAAGTTTCTTTTCTTCTTTCCACTCTGTAAAGTGTCAGTCGGTATGCTCTGTAAGGAAGAGTGGTGTGTTGTTGAGATCAGGCATGCTCCAGTCTACCCAGCTGTAAATGGGTAACTCACCCTAGTCCTGAGTTAGGGAAGGCAAAGGCTCCAGGGGAAGCAGGCCCTAAACTTGGTCACTTCAACCGACGCAGGATGGTGTATGTATGAAGTAGAAGTGTAGAGTGTGATTACCGCGAATGGTGTACTGTTCGTGTGCTGACCAATATAACCACTCATACACTTGTGTCTACAAGGCACCAATGCAGACTGCTGGAATCTTTGTTTACTCAATTTATTCAGACGTACACACTGGGACATACGAGTACATCATGGTATGTTGACATATCAATTTGTAGGTATACATAGCAGATCTGAAGTCATGACACATTCAGAAATAATGGGCAGTACATCAAAAGTTCAATGTCATGATATATTATGGCCGCATCCCCCTATCTGACTAAACGCGTCAGTGAAGGCAGATCGGTAAATAACTAAAGTTACTTGACGTCCATAGTTTGTAGTATATATTATGAAACCACGAAAGGGGGGGGGTTTCTAGCAAGATTGAGATCTCCCTGTCACTGTCCGATAATAGGATAAATAATCTGTTCTCTTGGCAGTGATCAAAACATATGATGACCGAAATCTAACATGGCTGCCTCCCTGAGTTGTCGTTCACTCATTCATAGGAAGGAGAATATAAGCCAGAGTTAATTTATAATGGGTATATAAATGATTTCATAAATGTTTCCATACAGCTCTACGGTGATCAGGTTAATTCACGTAGCCATAACCGCTGCAGGAAAGTCTGTCATCTTCGTCGATACAAAACACGACCCTAGCGATACGAAGCACAATGTTCCATCTAGGTCGAATCGACATGAGATCATCAAAATAGGGTCTGGCAATACATGGAGTCCGAATTATACATTGTACCGTACCTTAGGAGAGTCTCTAACATAAACTATAGTAGAGATACCATCTCCTTTAGAAGAAAACCACTTCCTGAATCATATTTCCTTAAGAATCTACCAGCCCTTTGAAAAGTGCGTACCCGCCATTATCACGGTACATCGGAACTCATCACGACTTGTCAAGACAACTCATACTTCCGCTAGACCGGAATAACAAGAATCTAGTCCCTCCTACCCATCCAAAATATACAATATAGGACTGATTCTACTTGTACTAATAATATGTAATACATATGAATTCAGGCCATAAACACAATAAGCAAATTAATATATTTTCTGGCCCTAAAAAATAAGTACAAACGTAAGCGCAATATCCTTGCGCCGGATCAATATCCAGAACGATTACTCCTATAATCAAAAGTGTGAATCAAACATGGATTCTCTCGCTTTTACCATAGACAGCATTTTCATACACAAATGAATGAATGTCTATATTTTTCCCATATTAAATAGCCATATCGATTTTTGTAATATGTGCGTCAAAATATGCACGCAACAATATATCGTCTTTATACACCTCACAAAGACGTTTGACCTGATTTCCTAATGTGTGTATGGGATGGACTCTTCAAAATTATCCTGACAATAGGCTGCCCCGCTAAATTGCTGGAAATGATAGTCATTTCATGAAGACAATAAGGGAACAATCCAGTATGCTGGAAGCATATCACAGCACTTTGACATGCGCAGGGGCGTTAAACATAGCTGCGACTTGGCTCCAACTCTCTTCATGATCTTCTTTGTCTTGGTCTTGAAACATGCATTCCGAGATGCAACTGTAGGAATATGTCTTCACAGTAGGTCAGATGGCCGTCTGTACAATCTCACAAGGCTGAAGGTAAAAACAAAAATCAAAAGTGTCACTATAAATTGGCACTTGTGCGCCGCTTCACATACTTGGGGTCTACCATCAACGACAAACTCTCTCTGGACACCCAAACTGACAGCTGCATTGGCAAAGCTGCAGCTACCTTTGTCCGCCTCACAACGTGTGTTTAAGGAAACTCCAAACTGACAGCTACCTTTGTCCGCCTCACAACATGTGTTTAAGGAAACTCCAAACTGACAACGAAGATCAAAGCTGCAGTATATAATGCCTGCGTCATCAGCACACTCTTATTGTAGCGAGTGAAAAGATATAATGATGATGATAATATCCTAGACAAATAGATGTATCAGATGATACCAGGATAGTGCCAGATAAGAGACTGGTCTTACAAGAAATACCCCATTCTCTGAAAAGAGTGATGGTGTATCGATATCAAAGGTATAGTCAAGCTGTATAGGTTCCTAGGTGAGATGGTAATGTACTATCTTAGGTTCATATGGTGCCCCTCTCCAGACTAACCTTAGACACTGACTCTACTAGGGGTAATTAACTAATCAACAAGAATTATGAACCAAACTTAAATAATTCAATAAAGACTTGGTACAATTTATAATTTACTTATGTACAGGATCTTTCTTTGTTCTGTTGGATAATTTTCAAATAAAATAAAATTGATTCTATCTATATATATATATATATATATATATATATATATATATATATATATATATATATATATATATATATATATATATATATATATATATATATATTATATATATATATATATATATATATATATATATATATATATATGGTTTCACTGTCAAGTATTTATATTACATTTAAAGTTATTAAAGTTCATCTTCATCTGTTTTCTTGATCTTTGACGAAAACTGTCTTTCTTCTGTGCTGAACTTGAACAAATGTTCATAGTATTATCTCACAAGTTATATTGGCATTTGCTATGTTCTTTAACACCATATACTTGTTTTCATCATTTCAATGTTCACTTGTAAAGAATAAACTCGTAGGGTATATGTTCCATAGTCGTTAGATTCTTATAATCTTTAGTTTTTCATTTCTTTTGTGTGGTACGGTCTTATGTAAAGTCAGGTAGCCCCAAACAAGGCTACTTATCTTTGAAATGTTCTTACAGACCTGGCCCAGCTGTGGAACTGGAAAGAATCCACCAACTGCGGTTCTTCCAATCTTAAAGGTGGCACTGTTGAAAACCCTCTGACATTTCACTTACTTACTTACTTACTTAGTCGTTCCCCTTCTACCGTGAGGTGTAGAGGTTTGGAAGAGAGAGCGCCAGACTATTCTATCAGCTGTCTTCTTCCTGGCCTGGTTCCATTCTAGTCCTCGGTCCTTCAAAGATTGTCTAATGTTGTCCTCCCAGCGTACTCTGGGTCGTCCTGGAGGTCTGGATCCCTGGCTCTTTGTTTCCCATGACTTTTCACAAGGGTTCAAAACAACAAAAGCTTCCTCCAGCTGACTTAGGCACGTAGAATTTATTAAACTCTTCAAGGCAGGATATAACCTGAAATATAATATATATATAACCCACGTAGTATCGCTCACTGACTCCCTATCCAGTCAGAAGGTAAGAGGAGACAGATCAGACAAGAGTGGTTACTCATGAGATTCATAGCAAGTCAAAAATAACATAATTCATTTAATTAATAGCACACTATTCCAGTAACTCTATGGTTACAGTTTGTCCATGATTCGCTTCCTTACAATCAGATGACCTTGTGGAAAGAGTTATGTTATAACTCTATTTGTACAGTAAAATAATTTCTTTCATTCTTTCCAATAAGGTGGTCCATTCCAGCAAGCTTAACATCTTCAAAATACTTTCCTAAAACTAACATTACAATCTACACGTCCATCTGCTTTCATTTCACAATTAAATTGAGCTAACACAGGTTTGAAATCCCTCCAAGAATTACACAATGATTTCACACACACTTACCCACTTCTATAAGGCACATATTAATAATATAATTATATATACATATGTAGTTACATTCTTTCTTATCCTCAAATACATGCAGACCGGCTTTTAATGGCTCTACAGACTGTGTTACCCTACAGATGGCAATATATAAGTATATATGGCAATGGAGTCTGGTAGTAGACGATTTCGCTCGTGTCTGAAGTTTTGAATTGTGTGGCAAGTGTTTTACTATTGGTACCTTCCGCCTTATATAGGTCATGGTTTCCCGTACCAGAAAGCACCAAGGCCACCGTAGTTTGCAGACTATTCATTCATTCATAACCCTCCACTACCAAAGGAGCATAGGCTTTCAACAAACACATGCCAAGTCCTCCTGTCACGTGCCATCATCCCAAGTTCTTTCCACGTTCTCCTCATCATCTTCACCTCTGTTTCCAGCTCTCTTCTCCATGTGCTTCTTGGTCTACCTCTGCCTCTCTTGCCATGGGGGTTCCAAAACAGGGACTGCCTTGTAATGCTATCAACAGGTCTCCTCAGTGTGTGTCCAATCCATCGCCATCGTCTTCTTCTCATCTCTTGTTCCACTGGCACTTGTCTAGTTCTTGTCCTCAGTTCCACGTTGGTAATCTTGTCATACCATTTTAATCCTTCTATTCTACGCAAGCACTCATTTATGAAAGTTTGTAGCTTTTTGGTTGTTGTCTTTGTTGTTCTCCATGTCTCAGAGCCATACAATAGGACTGACTTCACATTTGAGTTGAAAATTCTTATTTTCGTGTTGGATCCGATTTCTCTTGATCTCCATATATTTCCCAATGCAATGAAAACCCCTCTTGCCTTTTGTATTCTCATTTTGATATCGCTGTCTGTCCCTCCAACTTTGTCTATATTACTGCCAAGATATGTGTACGATTCTACATCTTGTATTGGTGTTTCTTCAAGTTCAACCCTGTTATCATTACCTGCATTTATTCTCATTATTTTGTCTTTTCCCTGTGTATTTTCTGACCCAATTGCTGTGACCTCATTGAGTGTTTTCAATTTGTCCTGCATCTGATTACGGTTATGGGACAGAAGAGCCAAATCCAGATCATCCAACTGCTTAGTCAGAGTCCACTGGATCCCATTTCTGTTGTGTGTTGTCGATGATCTCATAACCCAGTCTATTGCTAGTAAGAAAAGAAATGGAGACAAGAGGCATCCCTGTCGCACTCCTGTTCTTATCCCAAATGGTTCTGTAAGCTGTCCTTCATGAAGAACTCTGCATGTCATGTCTTCATACGTTTTCTTTATTAAATTAATGATCTTCAGGGGAACTCCATAATGCCTCACCAATTTCCAAAGTGATTCTCTGTCTACACTGTCAAATGCTTTTTCGTAGTCCACAAATCCGATGTATAGTGGTGAATTCTGTCACGAAGTGGATTTAAGTTTATAGAGTTTGCCTGAATGAAAACAAGACCCTAGTATGAGAAAGTCTGAGAAGATAGAATTCAGATGAAAAATGACATGCCTGTGGACAGATGAGACTATAGACTCAAGGGATAGAACCAGGAGTTGACTCTCCCCTTGCCGCTTCGTGACTTCAGAAAAAGTTATAATCTCACTCCCTCTAGCTACCTTTAAACACAAGGAGATAAGGTGTATAAAACGACCACAGACACCACTATACAGACCACATGTAGGTATAGTATAGAATAGAAGCTGATCCAGTAAATAATATATGTATATATTTATTTACATACAAGAAAAACATAAAATGGCATCATACGTCATCAAGTCAGTCGATAGCATGCACTGTTGCACGGCCTGAAAACAACGTACCAATTAGATTAGATAGACACTAGAAAAAAAAACCCAAATCACATTCACTCTTTCTGTCACCCTGCTGAGGAACAATAAAATGATTAGTGATTAAATAATTCTACTATTGTGGGGGCTGTCCACTTTAGCCTCCACTCTCTAATACACATAAGATTCTACTGTCTCAGTCCGGTTGACTCTTCCTCAACGAAAACATCTACACAGCTTCCATCTTGGTAGGCGATATGCGCCGCTAACTAACACCACTGGCGATGCTAAAATAATAGACTTGGAGTAACTCAAAGGCTCAGTGTCTATCCTTCGAGTGGACACTGAACAGACCCTACTGGTCCTGTCTATTTTCTCCCTCTCTCTCTTGGTCTCAGTGTCTCTCTAACACTCGACGACTGATGATGCGGCGTCTCAGTTACGCTCTTCTCTCGTTACTTTCAGGACCTAGGTATGGTAACCCTGTCACCTGTTCCTGAATTTGGTGATGACGATGCTTTGACGGTCGGCGGCTAAGGATCAAAGAAGATGCTGTTCAGGTATCAAGCCTGAGGTGCTTGATAAACTGTAGGAACTACTCTGCTGCTGACTGGCTTCTATACGTTCCCCTTTCAACCCGCTCCGGCTCTAGAGGAAAACCACAGCCGTGATTTCTGGCTGTTTAAGATTACACCAATCTCCCGGACCACTTGCCGTTGCTGGAGACTATAATAGCGATAAGCTATGGCTGTACGATAAATAAACCTCGTTCCCGCTAAAGCATGGGCACTTTACTGCAAGAGACCGTAGGTTATTTTCGTTGTGCTTCTGACGATAACTCGAGTCCTCTGACCCCTTAAGATATGTCTTGTTGCCGTGGGAAATTTTGCACATGGGCAAATTTACGCTCCCCCACTATTCTGCCGTCACCCGCTGAAATTAAAAGGAAATGCGTCTAATGTACACCACTCTAACATAACGCATCTCTAACCTAACTCCTCTTACTCAATACTCCACTCGTCATGTACAACAATACAAAAAAAATAATATTACCCACGTGGCACTTAATCTCCCTCCTTCTCTCTCTCTCTCTCTCGTTCTGCATAACAATACATAAAATATTTCTACCCACGTGGCACTTAAATCTCCCTCCTCCTCTCTCTCTCTCTCTCAACTAAAATCCGCCAGCCAAATAAACAAAACATGTCTGACGGGCCACTTGGCCGTCACACATGGCTACCCACGTGTCAACATTTTCAACTCGGGAACTTCTTTTGTCCGAAATTCCGGGGTCTCCCTTTTTAACATTACCCATTGAGGTTTCCCGGCTTGCTCCAAAATTAAATTAAATCTCGCTATAGGAATAGTTTCCTCCCCTAAGCAGTATAATTCACTTACAACGTAAATCTGAACCCTCCGACAATATTTCTCACATTTAAGGCTCAGTAAAATTAACGAACACACCAGGGATTTCCTCATAAAATTACATTAGTAAATACACAGAAATAAATGCAATAATGCGAAGTAGACGGCAGGCAATTATTTCTTACTATAGAGAACGCTGCCCCGTCTAACTGGCTATTTATACACCAAGGGAACCACTCCTACGCATCATCGCGAAACCCGCGTAGCCTAAAATTGCGTCACGTTACCTGACGGCCGCGTGCTTCCGGACTCGTCATACCGCGTGCCGGAAATGGCGATTATTTCGTAAACAACGAAATCTCCGTGATCGTGAAAAAAATCTATAAGAGAAAAAACTGGCCGAGTGAAAAATAAACCTACCATCGTAAAACGACCCCATTAAATCCCTACCGAAAATTACCAATTACGATATACTCAAATGAAAAGAAACATGGCAAACCCCTAGTTACAAAGATAAGAAGAAATGATGAAAACTCAAAATATAAGAACCAAGTCGGGCCTGTTGAAGGACAGAATTACAGTGCAGCATCACAAATTCCATTCCAGACTTTGTTCAACTATTATTCTCAAAGTGGCTGTCTGGTCTGTACATGATCTGTTTTGTCAAAAACTTGCTTGTTCATCTCTCAGTTTCTTGTTATAGGACTCTTTTAATCTTTCAATGATAATCCTGTTTAATACTTTTGCTGGCACTGATAGTAACATTATTCCTCTATAATTTGTGCACTCTTGTAAATTTCCCTTCTTAGGCAACTTAACCAGGTATCCTTCCTTCCATTCTGCTGGTATCTCTTCCTTTTCCTAGACTTTACCAAGTAATTTATATAACATCTCTGGAGCCGTGTCGATATCTGCTTTGATGGTCTCTGCTGGAATGCCATCAGGTCCAGAGGCTTTTCCATCTCTTAGAAGCTTTATGGCTTTCTTTATTTCTTCCTTCGTTGGTCTTTCACCGTTAATCTGTAGCTCTTCTTCTGCTGGCTGGATGTCCAGAGGGTTTTGTGGGGCTGGTCTATTGAGAAGGTCCTCAAAATATTCTGTCCACCTCTTCATTTGCTCTTGTGTATTGCTGAGCAGTTTTCCATTCTTGTCTTTTATGAGGCAACTTGTTTGCTTGTATTTCCCTGTTAGCTTCTTTGTGCTGCTATACAGTTCCCTCATAATTCCTTTGGCTGCAGCATCTTCTGCCTCTCTTGCCAACTCCTCAATATACTTCATCTTGTCTCTTTTGATACTTCTTTTTACTTCTTTGTTTGCTTCTGTGTATACTTCTTGAGCCTTGGCTTTGGAACTTCTGGTTTTGCTTGTGTTTAAATCTGCTTTCTTGTTTTTTTTTTCTGTCTTTTGACTTATTGATGGTTTCTGTTGTTATCCATGCTTTTTGTTGTCGTTCCCTTTTCCCCAGTATTTCTTCACATGTCTCATTCCATACAGTTTTGACCTGCTGCCAATAGTCTTCTGTATTCTCTACATCTTCCAGCTGTTGGAGCACTTGGAATTTGTTGGATACTGTGACCGCAAATTTGTCTCTTGTTTCTTGATTTCTTAGATGTCCTACATTAAATTGTTGTCTATAATTTTGCATTGCTGCATATCTTTTGAGTTTCATTTTTACTTTGGCTATCAGAAGGTGGTGATCTGATGCCACATCTGCTCCTCTATATACCTTTACATCCTGCAATGATGATCTAAACTTCTTGTTTATGCATATATGATCAATCTGATTTTCTGTTCTATGGTCTGGTGATATCCATGTTGCCTTGCGTATTCTCTTATGTGGAAACATGCTTCCTCCAATAGCCAGTTGATTTGAAGTACAGAAGTTTGAGAATAGTTCCCCATTTTCATTCATTATTCCTAGCCCATGTTTTCCCATGACTTCTTCAATTCCGGTGTTGACTGTACATATCTTTGCATTCATGTCACCCATCAAAATTGTGATGTCTCTTCTTTTTACTTTATCCATAATTTCCTGTAGTCTAGTACAAAATGCTTCTTTCACAGACTCTTCTTTGTCATTAGTTGGTGCATAACATTGGATGACATTTACATGTATTTTCTTTTTAGCTGTTTTAAAAGTAGCTGTTATTATTTTGGGTCCAACAGCTTCCCATTCAATGAGTGTTTTCTGTGCTTCTTTAGATAACATAAGAGCTACCCCTTCACTGTGGTGTGAACTTTCGTCTTCATGTCTTGAGGACAGCACCAATTCACCTGTGATGAGTCTCTTCCTGTCTACCCCCTTCCACTTTGTTTCACACATTCCCAGAACCTCGATTTTATATTTCCTAATTTCTGCTGCTACTTGTGCCACTTTCCCTTGTTCGTTTAATGTCCGAACATTCCAGGTGCCAAATCTGGAAGTTCTCCTAGAAGAAAGAAGGTTAGTCAGCAACACAGACTCCTTTCGGCTTTCTCTATGTTGCATCATACGCCTTCCTGGGAGAGGACCTTCCCCTGTCTTGGATGGCTGTGTTTTATTTTCTTTAATTGACTTGTCCATGTTTGTTGAAGTTTTTTGTGGTGGTTTAAATCTTATTACACGATGGGGTAACCAGCCCCGTGCCCAACCCTCCTTAGTCGCCTTCTACGACATGCATAGCAGAGAACAGTGTTACTACTCTTTGCTCCTCTTTCGGGCCCCGGTAACACACGGGTGTTTGCAGACTATACAAAGTGAAAATCTTAGGCGTTCTGTGCTAATTTGAAAAACTTGAAATCGTTTTAGTTTCTTTGTCTCTGAACGGATTTCCTTCATCCAAAGCTTATATTATTCTTAGGGCTAAGCTCTATCTATTGCAGTATCTCTCTTATGTCTAGATTAATCTGACTTTTCAATGGAGCAGCCTCTGCCGTTTTGATTGGTTGTTTGGCTTCTCGGAATTTCTGTACGGTGTAATGTTTTGAATGATAGCCGAGATAGGATTCAGACTAATCACACTTATAAGGCAGCGAGACATGGACAATCTAAGCTAATCAAGAAAAAAGGTTCAATACCTTCCATCTACGGTGTCTACACCACATCCTCGGTATTTCGTGGAAGGACAAAGTGACAAATGTTGAGGTTTTACCACGTGCTAGCCTTCAAAGCATGTATACACTGCCTGGACCGCGCAGACTACGCTGGCTTGGCCATGTCCACCACAAGGAAGATGGTCGCATCCCGAAAGATATCTTCTACGTACAACTGGCAGATGGTAAAAGAACAGTTGGGCCACTGTAGCTGAGGTTCAAAGAATGTGCAAGAGAGACATAAGGGCACTGGACATACATCCAGCAACCTGGTAGGGTGAAGCTGCCGATCGCACCAAGTAGTGCCACATCAGACTGACCACAAGAAGCTCTCACAATAAGCAGAAGAGAAAAGAAAACGGCGTAAGAAACACCAGGAAAAAAGTAGCTGAGGGCTGTCACCACATTCCCATAGTCAGTTATGACTGAAGGGCTGTCACCTCAGGGGCACATTCCCATAGTCAGGTATGACTGAAGGGCTGTCACCTCAGGGGCACATTCACAGTCAGGTATGACTGAAGGGGTTATTATTATTTCAATCTTAAGAGCTCTTCAGCTCCAAAAGGAAAATAGGCCTTTAATAAGGTCATGAACTCGAGGTGTTTCCATGTCGTGTCATCCCTTTAATTGCTGCCTCCAGTTCTCTTCTACGTGTGAATTTTGGTCTGCCTGTACCTCTCTTACCCTGGGGATTGTTCTTCTTCTTCCTCGTTCGCCCTGAAAAGGACGGTGGTTGCGTTGTGTCTGTTTACGCCGGATCTCTCAGCCAGACTGCAGTGATGCAGACTGTTTCCAGGACCACCACATGGAGGTGGACCCTGGGGATCGTAAAGCAAGGACTATCCTATAATGCTGTCAACAGGTCCTACTCACCGCCATCTTGTCATCGCATGCTCCACTAGTACTAGTTTTGTTCCAGTCCTCACTTCCACATTGTTGTTTTTGTCCTACCATTCTGACTATTCTAGGCAAGCGCCCATTTATGAAAGTCTGTCATTTCTTGGGCAGGACTGCAGCAGATGTTCGGCTGTCATGGGGAAGATGCCACAGGTGTTCAGATCTGTTGTACATACAAATCCTGTACTTGAGGTGTAGATGGTGCCTCAATCTGTTATAACCAGTTCTTAGCCGGAAAATAATCACCTGATCTCGCCTTGAACACTATATACCCAAATTATAAGCCACATGAAGTTGAACAGGGTATCCTTTGCGCAAGACAAACACCAGTTTTTAAGTGCAGGGTTCAAAAACCAAACCAAACGTAGATATCTGATGATAGGCGTTATTTTTTGGTATGGCCTTTGCGTTCTCTTTCCCATTTGGACTTAAATGTGGCTTTTATAATTGTTTTTTTCCATTTCATAAATTGTCAATCAGGCCTTGCAGCTTGACTTTGTCGACATGACATCTTTCTGATCAGCTCAAAGACGGCTTGTTTATTATTTGTTGTGTTTACCTACTCATTTTCTTGGATACGTGGATACTTCTCATTTAGTAGTGACGTCACGAGTTTATGTGGATTTGATCATAATTTGTTGCGCACTCATTTCAATATCTTGATGGCTGTCCACTATTCGGTAAACTGATCAACCGTTAACATCAAAAGATTTGTCGGCACAATAGCTAGTGTCCCAGCAGCACTGAGAAAGTCACGATTAAACATTATGGCTCATAAGAAACCCAAAAAGCTGAGCGCAGACAAATTTGTCGGGGCCAGTAGCATCAAAGCGCTGCAGGAAGAAACCTTTGACAGTTACATCAGCGATAAGGATGTCACACTGGTGATGTTCTACGATCCAAAAAATGCGCATAGCCAGCTCTCTAGGACACACTTTGTGAAAGCCACCAAAAACAACACACGCGAAAACGCGGCGTTTGCCGCCGTCAACTGTGAAGATGAGCGCCGCCTTTGTATAGCGGAAAATATCAAAACTCTGCCAACTTTCAAACTCTACTCTCGTGGCCGCCCAGTCAGTGACAAGGGCCCCATCAATGACTACCGAAAGATAGTCCAGGTTTTGGACGAAGCACCCATTCTGCCCCCAAAACCGGTAAGCAAGACATTATTCTCCTACTAGCAGATATCAGATGATTTCAAGAGGTCACCCTGACACGTGTAAGATACATTCTTCTGAACTTTTCTTGAAACAGTTAAAAAGTAAGTTAACTTTGACTCGTCGGCTGTCAAATACATGAACTTTAAACAGCAAAACTGTACTGACGTATCTTCGTTATATATTCGAAATCTGAACAATATCTGTGCACTAGACACAGATTACAGAAATATGACATCTCGTTCATTATTTCAACTCGAGTTTTCACATGTACATTCAGAAACTTTGAAAGTCTAGTTTGTTATGTCTAAAGGTTTTGGCTCCGATAAAAATCATATTTGATCAAGTTTGGAAGCACCTTACAACATCGAAGACACAGATCTGCAAATTCTTTTCTCTTTCCATGTTAAAACCGGCGTCGTTTTACCGTTTAGTCAAGCAAAGAAGTGGCCTGTTGGAGGGGACAAGTCTATTTGAACCATTTGCGTATTCCATCAGCGCTAGTTTCTGTTGTTGGACAGCCATGTGACCATAGTTAGTCTGTCTGCTCATATTTATGAACATAAACAAGATGAAAGTTCAAGGACATGGCTTTTGTGTAGTGAGTCAACAAGAAGAACATTCAGTCTATAGCCAAACGATAATACCTAGTCCACAAACTATGTTTGTGCGCGCGTAAGCCTGATGAAGGTTTAAACATGTTTCCAATACCTATTTGCTGACAACGATAATGGTGTTAATCTACCTTCTTATTTTTTTGTTTGTGACCATTGTCATGTTTGTTACATGCCTTTCTCAGAGTGTGTTTTCATCTGTCGTATTGTTAACGAATGGTGGAGCTGCCGTAAAACTAATAATAGACGTTAAAAAAAAAATAAAAAGTATTATTAGATGCAGTGTTACACATGAGAAGCAGATCAAAAACTCCAAAACTGAAAGCATCTCGTGTACAGCTCAAAAGTAAAACTGACTCAAATAATATGTTGATTTTTTAAAAAAGTACTTTCATTTTCCGGCCAGTCAGTGATGTCGTCCTGCATGGCGGGAGACTTTGATATTTTGTGTTCATACATCAACATATTCCGTAATGATTGACACAAGATAAATTAAAAACTATATATTCAATTTAGGAAATTAAACAACACACACCCACGTGACCAAATTCTGTTATGTGTTCTGTGTGAAATACTTGTTGACGTCGATTGTAGGCGGAGAATTTAAAAACAACACCACCAAGAACCAATCACAACTTTAATATTTAAAACAAAACATCAGAAAGCACAAAGTAATACGTCAGTAAAAACAAGGTTGAATGCCAAAGCGCAGACTGACAACAGTGTGGAGAAAAAGTGAGAGTTTTAACATGAGAAGATAATATCTACATGCATGATACTGGCAATATATTGCTACAAATCTTCGCTACAAAAGCCCGCGAAGAACTTTGACGCTGACTTCCCGCAATAAAGATGGGTAACTAAGTGGTGGTTGAGCGCTCCTTAACGAGACTGGTGGGGGAGGGGCGGGGGGGGGGGAGGCCACACCTATACAGATAAAATATGGCAAAAATAATAGATCATACAATTAGAAGGGTAAAAATGAGAGATCATAAACTTATGAAATAACCGGAAGCTGAAAAGATCTGTAATAATAGACAGACCTATTTCATTTTGGATTTTCCTTTTTATTTTTTTTAGAAATAAAATTTTGCCTCGTTTTGGCGAGGTGCGTCTCGTTCAACCTAGTCGGTTATATTAGGGCGCATGTCCAAATATAAAAGACCTTTATATTTGACAGCGATTAATTGATGTGTTTGGATCTTCTTTCACTGTCGTCCACTATCTGTTTTCTGTCAACAGTTTAAAGCTGGCCTCTTCTCACAACATGCTCAACAAAATGTGGGATGCTTCATTCTTATTTAAGTAATTGGCTTCCTCTGCGCACTGCCTTTTTCCCAGGACACCCTCACTACTCTGACTATTCATGGTATCCTGGACATTCTTCTGTAAAATCGCATTTCTCTGACCTCCAGGAGTTTTTCCTGTTTGTTTAATAACTGTCCATGACTCGCTTGTATTTGTCAGGATTGTCTCTTTACAGCACTGAATAACTTCCACTGACAAAGAGTTGTCGTATCAAATATGTTTTATTTTATAAAATGCTGGCTGTCCGTGGGCTATTTTACTCTTGACACCTGAGATCCATCTTCCATCCGATGTTATTAACGTGTCTAGGTACTGGAATCTATTGACCTGTTTAAAAACGGTTTGACATCGTAGCATAGAGGAAAGTCAACAACAGAGTTTATAAACAGAACTGGGAGGGGGGGGGGGGAGAGGAGGAAGTTGTTGACAGACGCGATTACCCCTGCCAGCTGGCATATCACTTGAAGAAGAAAAAGAGCTAAACTACAAAAGGGTGATGGTTATCGTGATATACCACATGGTTATATGAATGAAGGTGGCAACTACTATGGTTATCATGATATACCACATGGTTATATGAATGAAGGTGGCAACTACTATGGTTATCATGATATACCACATGGTTATATGACTGAATGTGACAACTACCATGGTTATCATGATATACCACATGGTTATATGACTGAATGTGACAACTAGCATGGTTATCATGATATACATGGTTATATGACTGAATGTGGCAACTACCATGGTTATCATGATATACCACATGGTTATATGACTGAATGTGGCAACTACCATGGTTATCATGATATACCACATGGTTATATGACTGACTGAATGTGGCAACTACCATGGTTATCATGATATACCACATGGTTATATGACTGAATGTGGCAACTACCATGGTTATCATGATATACCACATGGTTATATGACTGAATGTGGCAACTACCATGGTTATCATGATATACCACATGGTTATATGACTGAAGGTGGCAACTATTATGGTTATCATGATATACCACATGGTTATATGACTGAAGGTGGCAACTACCATGGTTATCATGATATACCACATGGTTATATGACTGAATGTGGCAACTACCATGGTTATCATGATATACCACATGGTTATATGACTGAATGTGACAACTACCATGGTTATCATGATATACCACATGGTTATATGACTGAATGTGGCAACTACCATGGTTATCATGATATACCACATGGTTATATGACTGAATGTGGCAACTACCATGGTTATCATGATATACCACATGGTTATATGACTGAATGTGGCAACTACCATGGTTATCATGATATACCACATGGTTATATGACAATGTGACAACTACCATGGTTATCATGATATACCACATGGTTATATGACTGAATGTGGCAACTACCATGGTTATCATGATATACCACATGGTTATATGACTGAATGTGGCAACTACCATGGTTATCATGATATACCACATGGTTATATGACTGAATGTGGCAACTACCATGGTTATCATGATATACCACATGGTTATATGACTGAATGTGGCAACTACCATGGTTATCATGATATACCACATGGTTATATGACTGAAGGTGGCAACTATTATGGTTATCATGATATACCACATGGTTATATGACTGAAGGTGGCAACTACCATGGTTATCATGATATACCACATGGTTATATGACTGAATGTGGCAACTACCATGGTTATCATGATATACCACATGGTTATATGACTGAATGTGGCAACTACCATGGTTATCATGATATACCACATGGTTATATGACTGAATGTGGCAACTACCATGGTTATCATGATATACCACATGGTTATCATGATATACCACATGGTTATATGACTGAAGGTGGCAACTATTATGGTTATCATGATAACCATGGTTATATAACCAGACACCATACTCTACCACTGAAGGTGGCAACTACCATGGTTATCATGATATACCACATGGTTATATGACTGAATGTGGCAACTACCATGGTTATCATGATATACCACATGGTTATATGACTGAATGTGACAACTACCATGGTTATCATGATATACCACATGGTTATATGACTGAATGTGGCAACTACCATGGTTATCATGATATAGCACATGGTTATATGACTGAATGTGGCAACTACCATGGTTATCATGATATACCACATGGTTATATGACTGAATGTGGCAACTACCATGGTTATCATGATATACCACATGGTTATATGACAATGTGACAACTACCATGGTTATCATGATATACCACATGGTTATATGACTGAATGTGGCAACTACCATGGTTATCATGATATACCACATGGTTATATGACTGAATGTGGCAACTACCATGGTTATCATGGTATACCACATGGTTATATGACTGAATGTGACAACTACCATGGTTATCATGATATACCACATGGTTATATGACTGAATGTGGCAACTACCATGGTTATCATGATATACCACATGGTTATATGACTGAATGTGGCAACTATTATGGTTATCATGATATACCACATGGTTATATGACTGAAGGTGGCAACTACCATGGTTATCATGATATACCACATGGTTATATGACTGAATGTGGCAACTACCATGGTTATCATGATATACCACATGGTTATATGACTGAATGTGACAACTACCATGGTTATCATGATATACCACATGGTTATATGACTGAATGTGACAACTACCATGGTTATCATGATATACCACATGGTTATATGACTGAATGTGGCAACTACCATGGTTATCATGATATACCACATGGTTATATGACTGAAGGGACCTACTACTATGGTTGTTAAGACCAGAAAGCAACGATCAATTAAATCCATAACATATTGAAAGTAGGTCACCTGCTGGAATCAGATCATATTGATTGCCATCTCCGCAATCAAAGGTCGCCTGCAGGGGGGTCTCCTGCCTCTTACACTGATGGTGCACGCGCTGACAGACTGTTCTGTCCTTCTCTTGGTCTTGTTGTTGTTGTTGTTGACCTTACATCTTGTTTGTCCTACTGCTCTTGTGCCTTCAACTTTTCCTTCTATCACAGTTCTCAACAAGGTGTTATGTCTCTTTACATTTTCCAAACATATTCTCCGTTTAATGTTGATCTTATTTGTGAATTATCTTTACATTGCTAACTATTATAAAACTTCTTTATTTGTTTTCTTCTCGTTCAATGAAATGCGTCCCATTCTTCTATCTATATAGCCATATTTCAAAATTTGGTTTGGTTTTTTGTCTAACTGCATGTTCATTGTCCGGGTGTCCCACACCATTTAGTTGTGATGAAGTACGTATAACATTAGTTGACTGTCATTTTTAATTTATCAGTTTTGTAGGAATACATTTTTTTAAAATATATGTTTTGACGTCAAGTTACCTACGTCTAGTCTGTATTGCTTTCATTCTTTTATTAACCAAACAAAAGGCAAAGTAAAACTCTTATGTGTCAGTCACCCTTCATCAAATGGAGCAATAACTATACGAGCTAAAAATAGAGGATATGAGATATAAACTTACACAGTACACGCTCAGAGATATAAACTAATGTTTTCATGCTGACATTCAATTGGCTGAAGGTACTAAGTTCATAACAGAGGAAATCACAGCTGACAGTAGCTGGGGTACTCCTTGTGATAATTACTATTAAATGTCAACAGAATATCTCTTATTGTTCTCTTGTAGAGCATCAGGGAAACCATTACAGCTGACCCCACAGCATAAAGCTGACCCCACCAGCATAAAGCTGATCCCACAGCATAAAGCTGACCCCACCAGCATAAAGCTGACCCCACAGCATAAAGCTGACCCCACCAGCATAAAGCTGACCCCACCAGCATAAAGCTGACCCCACCAGCATAAAGCTGGCACCACCAGCATAAAGCTGACCCCACCAGCATAAAGCTGACCCCACCAGCATAAAGCTGACCCCACCAGCATAAAGCTGGCACCACCAGCATAAAGCTGCCACCACCAGCATAAAGCTGACCCCACCAGCATAAAGCTGACCCCCCACAGCATAAAGCTGACCCCACTACAGCATAAAGCTGACACCCCCCCCCCCCCACAGCATAAAGCTGACCCCACCACAGCATAAAGCTGACCCCACCACAGCATAAAGCTGACCCCACCAGCATAAAGCCGACCCCACCAGCATAAAGCCGACCCCACCACAGCATAAAGCCGACCCCACCACCAACATAAAGCTGACCCCACCACCAACATAAAGCTGACCCCACCACCAACATAAAGCTGACCCCACCACCAACATAAAGCTGACCCCACCATAAAGCTGACCCCACCACCAACATAAAGCTGACCCCACCACCAACATAAAGCTGACCCCACCACCAACATAATGTGCTTTTGCAATGGTGGTTTCTGTAGCAATCCATTATGAGCCTGCTAGCCACACAACACACAACGTACAACATTCAACCTAAACTTAATCATTGTTTTTATGGAATGTCTTCTCCAAATATTGTTGCTAGTTTATCTGGCTGCGTCTTGCTACAGACACACCCCCCACCACCCAATTAAAACACTGTCAACTATAAGATTTAGGAAAAGAGATACAGTCATTTAAGTCCAACAACACAGAGCAGATTATTTAATAAGCCCAAAGAGTAAATCATTTAATAATCCCAAAGATACACTGGAGAAATAAATCAATGAATCAATGCATTGAGAAAGTCATTGAATGAATCTTATAACAAACTGTGGAAATAATTTAATGAATCACATGACATATTGTAAAAATCAACTAAAAAACAAAATGATATAGTGATCAGTACTTTATCGGGTCTAGACATAAATTCTGATAACATAAAAATGATCAACTCGCTGAAGACACAAAACATACACATACACATGTCTCAAGTGCTCATAGTTTTATATTGGTCATAGCAAAAACATATTCTCCTACACACATTCGCAGATTCATGACATGGAAGTTTACTGACATTATCTGTCATTGTAGGACATACCATATGGTCACTGTAGCACAGACCTTTCTGTCACTGTAGGACAGAACTTTCTGTCATTGTACGACAGATCTTTCTGTTATTGTAGGAGAGACCATTCTGTCATATGAAGAACAAGATGTTAACCACTAGAAATGTGTTACATATTATAAGATAGACTTGACTCTGATATAAAATATTTCAGATATTGACAATGACATGATAATGTGACAAACTTGACACTGACATAATAGCATGACAAACTTGACAGTGACATAATAATGTGACAGTCCTGACACTGACAAAATAACATGACAAACTTAACACTGACAAAATAATAAGACTGACTTGACACTGACAAAATAACACGACAAACTTGACACTGACAAAATAACATGACAAACTTGACACTGACAAAATAATAAGACCGACTTGACACTGACAAAATAATAAGATCGACTTGACACTGACAAAATAAAAAGACCAACTTGACACTGACAAAATAACATGACAAACATGACACTGACAAAATAACATGACAAACTTGACAGTGACATAATAATGTGACAGTCTTGCCACTGACAAAATAACATGACAAATTTGACACTTGATATATAACAAGACAGACCAGACAGTAATATATATATAACATGACACACTTGATACATAATATAACAAATTTAAGTTATATATAACATGACAGACTTGATACATAATGTAACAAACTTAAGTTATATATAACATGACAGACTTGATACACGACACAAATAAACATTTAGTCAAAATAACAACCAAGCAAATCTTGACTTTTCTTAGTTCTGATGCTGCTCTTCTGCAAGTACTGCAATATCCCGCTTAGTGCTGTTAATTCATTCTTGAAAAATTATTTTTCCATTAGAATTAATAGAAATCAAAATAAAAAGTTGTATAAAATGAAGTAAAAAGTGATAAAAATAAAAACTAGAGAGTTAACCACATTTATCAACTACCTATAGCTATCAGAAATATTGAACACAAAGGAAATATTACATATGTACTTTACTTACAAAAATATAAACAAAGTAGATTAGGACTTTGATACTTGCTACTTCCGTGGCTTGTGGCTACAGTTGTCACGGAGGACCAGGAGCTGTTTTCATCACCAGACGACTAGTCAGCAGAAGGTTTTGTAGCTACTGAAAAAGTTTTTGTGGCTCTAAGTGTAGAAGGCATGGCTACTTGGTGAATAGGAGCAGAAGATATTTGAGGAGAATTTAGAAACAACAAACAATTGATTTTGCTTTGCTTTGCCACATTCTTTTCCTTCAAAAAATCACATTGTTGCAATTAAGATCTTGTTCTATAATACGGATTACCACAGAACTGTATTCCATTTTGGGGTCATGCTTCATTATGCTTATAATGACAATACTTCTTGACTATCCCTACACACTGGATGAACTTAAAGAGCATGTGAAATTTATATTTCTGCATCACAAAGAAATAAGCGCACAGCGTTACTTTGATTTTTTTAAACGCAAAACGGGCAAATGGCATAAAATAGAAACAGTGTTGTATTCAACAAGCGCTAACCGAACAGCGAAAGACTGAGAGATAGCTGTACCATGACAGCAGGCATATATGATCATGTCTCTCCACAACTTGTCTTCCACCAGTGACGTTCATCAATTATTTTGTTGACTTGTCCTACACCATGGCATTAAACTATACAATATCTTCTATAACCTGACCTACATCATGGCATTAAACTATACAATATCTTCTATAACGTGACCCACACCATGACATTAAACTATACAATATATTCTATAACTTGACCTACACGATGACATTAAACAATATCTTCTATAACTTGACCTAATCCATGACATTAAACAATATCTTCTATAACTTGACCTACACCATGACATTAAACAAAATCTTCTATAACTTGACCTATACCATGACATTAAACTATACAATATCTTCTATAACTTGACCTACACCATAACAATTAAACAATATCTTCTATAACTTGACCTACACCATGACATTAAACAATATCTTCTATAACTTGACCTACACCATGACATTAAACAATATCTTCTATAAATAGCAGTATTTTCCATAGTCTGTCCCTGTGTATGCTGTCAAACGCGTTTTCAAAATCAACAAGCCTGCCATCCTGAGCACTTCTCTATTACGTTCCTATGACGTTCGTGCCATTGTTGTTTACAAGTCTGCAGTTTCTCGCAAATCTCTGGCTTTATTTTACTTCTTGTTCTCATTAATAATTCTTAATAATATTTTTGTGACAGGACTCATAAGACTATCATGACCTTCTTATTTGTGGGTCTCTATGTTTCTCTGGCAATGCTATAAACATGTATTTTAGTAGATCTTCAGGTAGGTATCTATTGTTCTAGGTGTTATTCAGCAGTCACTTTACATGTTAAACAATATATACATAAATTTGAACATGTCCTTGTACACAAACAATAGATATACATGTGAACAAGTTTTGTATATATACAAAAAATATAAATGTGAACAATGTGCCTGGTGAATTATAAACATCTTCCAAATTTGCTTGAATCATAAAACAGCAGAAGTGTTTCTTGTGACCAACAAAACAGATATTTAAACTATCACAATATTGTAATACTCTTAGATGATCAATTTACAATTAAATTAACTTCTTAAAAAAATGCTTTGCGAGGGTACAAAAATGGAACACTTTCTGCATCTTAACTCAGAAGTGGGTCGATTTTTGTCTATAAATACAAACTTCAAAACCTGCTTTTGCTGAGTGATGTTACAGAAAGTGACCCTTTATGTCCCCCTGCACCCATCAACCTAAGGTTCCTGTGTCCTGAAGGGAATAACAAGGGCATGTGTATTAGTGAACCTAACAAGTAAACAGGTGGTGTCTCCCTGAACCTAGCAACCTAAGGTTCCTGTGTCGTGAAGGTATTAACAAGGGGATGTAAATTAGTGAACATAACCTAACAAGTAAACCAAAAGTTGTGTTTCCCTGAAACTAGCAACCAGAGGTGGTGTTTCCCTGAACAAACACAAAAGTTGTGTCACCTTGAAAAAAAAAAAAGGAACAAAAGAGCGAGGCACACATTTCTGTCCCTCCAGAACCTAAAGAGTTGTTCTAGTTCTAGCCTAACACAGACGTTTCTGTCCCTCCAGAACCTAAAGAGTTGTTCTAGTTCTAGCCTAACACAGACGTTTCTGTCCCTCCAGAACCTAAAGAGTTGTTCTAGTTCTAGCCTAACACAGACGTTTCTGTCCCTCCAGAACCTAAAGAGTTGTTCTAGTTCTAGCCTAACACAGACGTTTCTGTCCCTCCAGAACCTAAAGAGTTGTTCTAGTTCTAGCCTAACACAGACGTTTCTGTCCCTCCAGAACCAAAAGAGTTGTTCTAGTTCTAGCCTAAGACAGACATTTCTGTCCCTCCAGAACCTAAAAAGTTGTTCTAGTTCTAGCCTAACACAGAAAGGTGGCTCGGTCACCAAGAGCTGACGCTCAGTGACAGTGGATCAAAGTCAAGTCAAGAAAGTTGTTGCTGGAATAATTTAAATCCTTTAGTAGACATTAGAAATGTCAATGAGCTATATTTCACACATCAGAAGTGTCAATGAGATATACTTCAGACATTAGAAGCGTCAATGAGATGTACTCCAGACATTAGAAGTGTCAATGAGCTTTACTTTTAGACTCATGAAATGTCAATGAGCTATACTTCACTTATTAGAAGTGTCAATGAGCTTTACTTTTGACTCATGAAATGTCAATGAGCTATACTTCACATATTAGTAGTGTCAATAAAATGTACCTTAGACACTAGAAGTGTCAATAGTCTATTGACTCAAATCTGGGAAATGAGCACAGCAATCTCCAACTGAGTAAGGTGTATTACAGGTAATGTAAACATAGTATACAGAATAAATGTGTATTTATAGAAATGTAAGTACATAAAAATAAAACAGCAGGTGTATATATGCAGAATAAATATGTACAGGCAGCTAGCAATGACCACAGAAGTATATGTTAGTAAACAAATGCATACAAAAAAAAAACATTGTAAACACAAAGAACTATTATGTATAAGGCCTCCCACATACAAAACATTTGGCTAAATAAATAAATGTACACTAACAAACTATTAAAATTAATTTTACAATTAAAATTACAATGTCCCACGGACTGTGTCTGTGATCCTGATAGAATCTTTCACATCAGATAAATCAGCAAAAGGCAATAAAAACTTTTACAAACATTTACCCAAAAAAGCTTCACATCTTACAGATGCAAAGATATCACATGAAGACTAATATTTCAAATGTGTCAATGAGCTTTACTTCAGACATTAGAAGTGTCAATGAGCTTTACTTCAGACATTAGAAGTGTCAATGAGCTTTGCTTTAGACATTAGAAGTGTCAATGAGCTTTACTTCAGACATTAGAAGTGTCAATGACCTATACTTCAGACACTAGAAGTGTCATTGACCTATACTTCAGACATTAGAAGCATCAATGACCTATACTTCAGACATTACAAGTATCAATGACCTATACTTCAGATATTAGAAGTGTCAATAATCTATACTTCAGACTTTAGAAGTGTCACTGACCTATACTTCAGACATTAGAAGCATCAATGACCTATACTTCAGACATTAGAAATGTCAGTGACCTATACTTCAGACATTAGAAGTGTCAATAAGGTATACTTCAGAAATAAGAAAATATGTGGAGCAAAATAAATGCAAGGATATCAAAAACTTATGAACAACTCTGTCATATATCCTTATTCGTTTTTGTACAATTATTTTAGTCCAACCTCAACTCTTTGAAAAAAAGTTCATTCGTTCGTTCAACCTTGAATGACTATGTTATGTCCTATAACACCGTCATAAAACTATGTCATGTCCTATATTAATGTCTTAAAACTATGTATTGTCCTACATCAGTGTCATAAAACTATGTCATGTCCTACATGAGCCTCACAAAACTATGACATGTTCTACATCAGCCTCATAAAACTATGCCATGTTCTACATCAGTGTCATAAAACTATGTCATGTCCTACATGAGCCTCACAAAACTATGTCACGTCCTACATGAGCCTCACAAAACTATGTTACATCCTACATCAGCCTCCTAAAAATATATCATGTCCTACTTCAGCCTCCTAAAACTATGCCATGTCTTACATAAGCCTCATAAAACTGTCAAGTAGCAAAATGTAACAGTTGTAAGTGAATGTTAGACTGTATGTCTGAATTTTTGGTGATTTAGTGGCTTACTTCCCCACATCTATATTTTAGTCAGTGTATATTCTATTCATGGTTCCTCCTTATTGGATTACTTAACACGCTCACTTCTCATGTGGGAGACTAGGGCTCGCAATCCATAAGAAACCAAGTTGCAGCAGACCTGGCCCAGTTCATTATACAATATGGCTTCAGTAAATTGGAGTATATCTGTCTACTGTAGTTAATGGTAAAATGTGGAAGATACTTTCTGTTCAACTGATGGCATAATTTCAGGACTGGTGGAGTGGATGTTTGGGTGCATCGGGCGGAGGGGGGGAGGGGGGGTTAGTGTTTGGGGTCGGGGGGGGGGGGGTGGGGGGGGGGCTTGTTTATTAAGGGCATAAGTCACATGAATACAGTGGATAAATTAAGGACATAGGTTACATGAATACAGTGGATAAAGTAAGGACATCAGTCACATGAATAAACTGGATAAAGTAAGGACATCAGTCACATGAATATACTGGATAAAATAAGGACATAAGTCACATGGATAAAGTGGAGGAATCCAAAGACACAGCACAGGAGAAACATGACAAACTGATTATATATGAAAAATAAATTCTTCTGGATGTTTCTGACCTGAGTCCAGTGTAGTATAAAAGCCTACGTGATAAAATAAACTAGGTTCAACTTGATAAGTTGGCAGCTGACTCAAATTAGTAAAATCTAGAATAGCCAAGTCTGTGTGCTCAGAAACAACATTTGATATTAGGTAGTGGCTGAGGTTGGTTACAACATTTACAGGATAAAGCATGGCCTGTGTGCAGCATCCCTCTGAACTCTGAAGACGGTAAAAGTATTTGGAAATACGACGTAGCTCATTCACATTTTGTCGACCAATCAGCCAGCAGGAAATCATGGTAACCATACATCCAGCTAGAAAAAGTTTGGTTTGACTGTAAGGTACATATCTCAGTCTGACTGAAAAGTACCAGAAGATCAGACTGAGCAGCGAACCTCCAACCACACTGCAGCTTACCAGTTCAAGGAGCCTGATCGGTTCAAAGGCAAAGCCCTGCCACTTGGCTGGGTAATATAGCTTCAAGAAAGCAAACTTGGTTTGGTGAGGATACGTATGGAGCTTCAACCTTGTGTGGATAATATGTTCTAAAACAAGAGGGAAATCTGCATGGGCTAATGTATCGTCCTCCACTAAAACAACATACTGTGGGTTGAGAGCAGCGCCAGAAAGAAGACAGAAAGCATAGTCAAACGTTTCTTTCTGATATTTGGAAATGTGGGAAGTATGTTCAGCAAAGCTGACATTTGAACCTGGCAAGTTTAGTGGTGCCATTTCCATGGAGTTTTGACCATATCTTTCTGTATAAGGCATGAACTGATATAATGTCACTGCATCTAAGTGTTTCTGTGGAACTGCATCAACATTACAAATAAAAGGCACACTGCTGTTAAAAAAAGCATATTCTTTTAACATCCTGTCCAACAATGATGCTGACTGTAGCAGATAACCCAAGCTATCATGAGCTTTGTTTTCCTTCGTTCTTTGGACAGTGACAATACCGAAGGCAAAAATCAAATTATTCCGCTTGAGTCTGTTGTTGTACAATTGACTGGACTCTCTAGGACTCAGACTTCCAAAATACTGCCGAGCATTTTTTAATCGAAGGTCTGCAGCTTTCTCCACTTGTCGGAAAAGGTCATTATAGTTGTGGACATCCCTGAACAACCTTGAGAAAGGCAAGAAGTAACATAACACCAGCAGCAGCAGCATGTACACAGTGCACACTACAACAACAACTCTCAAATAGTACATGTCTCAGTGTTCTCATGTAGCACTCGGGATGTTTTCAAAGAATCAAGGCTTTACTTCTTTCATGGCATCATTGTTGTTTCATTGCCTCTGTGGTATCATAAGCCTCACTGCCTGTCATATCATTGTCTCACTACCTCTGTCATATCACTGCCTCTGTGGCATCACTGCTTGACTGCCTCTGTGGTTATCATAAGCTTCACTGCCTGTCATATCATTGTCTCACTACCTCTGTCATATCACTGCCTCTGTGGCATCACTGCTTGACTGCCTCTGTGGTTATCATAAGCTTCACTGCCTGTCATATCATTGTCTCACTACCTCTGTGGTATCATTGCCTCTGTGGTATCATAAGCCTCACTGCCTGTCATATCATTGTCTCACTACCTCTGTCATATCACTGCCTCTGTGGCATCCCTGCTTGACTGCCTCTGTGGTTATCATAAGCCTCACTGCCTGTCATACCCTTGCCTCACTGCCTCTGTCATATCATTGCCTCACTGCCTCTGTGGCATCATTTCCTCACTGCCTCTATCATAGCATTGCTTCACTACCTCTGTGGCATCGTTTCCTCGCTGCCTGTCATTTCATTGCCTCACTGCCTCTGTCATAACACTGCCTCTGTCATATCATTGCCTCACTGCCTCTGTGGCATCAATACCTCTGTGGCATCACTGCCTCACTGATATCATAAGCCTCACTGCCTGTCATATCATTCATTGCCTCACTGGAGAAAGTTAAAACAATTGTAACAAAAAGTACTGCTCTTAACAAAAAAGAAGACCAAACAAAAAAAATAATAATTTCTAACATCAGTAAATTTAAAGATATTCAGTTTGGTCTGAAACTGTTAATAGTATCTTTGTATGGCCCTGCCATTTTACTCTAGACTTCAGATTTTGGATACACAACATGTGTTTTCTAAATGGCAAAGGTATAGATAAATAGTTTGGTCTTAAACTATTAATACACTAGAACTGTGATTATCCTAGCCCCAATTACTTGAATTGCCAATTGAATAAATCACTAAAACCAAGAAATGTGGGCACAGTTTGTGAAGTAAGCACTCCTCCACTTGCTGTGTCAGTCTGCATAGTCCTTATTCCAACCCCATCTAGCCTGTTCCCAGCTGTAGTGTAGTCAGTTTTAAAAAAAATTTATTAATTTTTTTTCTCCCTCTTCTCTCCCCATATTTATTCCCCTTTTTTAATATTACTTTTCCCTCACTCAGTTTTCCAGTCCTTATTTTCATTATTTTTTATTTATGCTTTGAATTTACTATCCACTTCTGGTTTCTGGTTCAGTGGCAGATAAAAATAAGAGAAAACACTCCCTGATGTGTGTCTTACTTACTTAGTCGTTCCCCATCTACCGTGAGGTGTAGAGGTTTGGAAGAGAGAGCGCCAGACTATCTTATCGGCTGTTTTCCTCCTGGCCTGGTTCCATTCTAGTCCTCGGTCCTTCAAAGATTGTCTAATGTTGTCCTCCCAGCGGACTCTGGGTCGTCCTGGGGGTCTGGATCCCTGGCTCTTTGTTTCCCATGCTTGTCATGGTAGCCGATCTTCTCCAGTTCTGCAGATATGGCCAAACCATCTTAGTTGGGACTGTTCTACTTGGGTCTGCAGAGGGTGGGATTTTAGGCCTTGACGTATTGTCTGGTTGCGGACCATGTCTCTTCTTGTTACTTCAACCACCTTCCTCAGATACCTCATTTCTGAGGTTTGGATCTGGCTTTTGTGGGTTGTAGTCATTGCCCATGACTCGCATCCATATGTCAAGACTGGGACATAGGTGGAGCGGTATACAGCAATCTTCGTTTTCTTACCAACCTCTCTCTTGCTGAGGAATCCTCGATTTATGGCCTGAAAAAGTCTCCCAGCTGCTGCTTTTCGAGTGGCCAACTCTTCTTTGATGCCTCCCTTTTAGTCTATAATAGCTCCGAGATATTTAAAGTGGTCGACCTGCTCCAGGACCTGTTCTCCCAGCTTAATCTGATGTCTTCTTTCTTCTCGGATTTTGTTTTAGAGCTACTTATGACCATCCCTCTCTTCTCCAGCTCTTCCTTCCAGACTTGCAGGTTGGATTGGAGATGTGCCTCTGATTTAGCAGTCAGGGCAACACCTGATGTGTGTCACATGTTAGAATTGGGAAACGCTACCCAGCACGGTACAAACACTATAAAGAAAATATATGAGAGCTGCATAATTTCTGTACTTCTGTACGGTGCAGAATGCTGAAGAGTAACAGAAAAGGAAATGTCTAAAACTGTCCTCTTTCCTAATGAAAATTCTTTGAATTTTCTGGCCGAACATCATCACCAACCAAGAACTGCTAATTCGGAGCCACCAAGAAGACATGTGCACCATCATAGCAGGCAGGCACATAGAATGTGTTGTCCACATCCTCAGAAGAGACGCTGATAACATCAACAGAACGGCCATGCTATGGACTTCAGAAGGAAAGTGAAAGCAAGGATGGCCAAACGCCACCTGGGGGAGAACTGTGGAGGCAGAGATGCTAAGCATGAAACAGAGCTGGGGTACCAGACAAATGATGGCTGCCGACCGAGCAAAGTGGAGATGGTTTGTTACTGCCCTACAATACACCATCAGGTGTCAAGGTCACTGATTGCTTTGTCAGTCAGCAGCCAAGGATCAAAGAAGAAGAAGATATACAGAAAAGATGCAATAAGAAGAACTGTGAAGCTTACACACAAGAGGAAATGTGAAGACTACACATAAAAACTGTGAAGGCTACACATAAGAAATGTGAAGACTACACATAAGAACTGTGAAGACTACACATAAGAAATGTGAAGGCAACACATAAGAAATGTGAAGGCTACACATAAGAAATGTGAAGACTACACATAAGAAATGTGGAGACTACACATAAGAAATGTGAAGACTACACATAAGAAATGTGAAGACTACACATAAGAAATGTGAAGACTACACATAAGAACTGTGAAGGCTACACGTAAGAAATGTGAAGACTACACATAAGAACTGTGAAGACTACACATAAAAACTGTGAAGGCTACACATAAGAAATGTGAAGACAACACATAAGAAATGTGAAGACTACACATAAGAACTGTGAGGACAACACATTAGAAATAAAAAGACTATACATAAGAAATGTGAAGACTACACATAAGAAATGTGAGGACTACACATTAGAAATAAGAAGACTATACATAAGAAATGTGAAAACTGCACATAAGAAATGTGAAAACTACACATAAGAAATGTGAAGACTACACAGAAGAAATGTGAAGAGTACACATAAGAAATGTGAAGACTACACATAAGAAGAAATGTGAAAACTACACACAAGAAGTAGAACTGTGAAGACTACATGCAAGAAGAACTTTGAAGACTACACACAAGAAGTAGAACTGTGAAGGTTACACATAAGAAGAACTGTGAAGGTTACAAATGGAAAGAAATGTGAAGGCTACACATAAGAAGAACTGTGAAAGCTACACATAAGAAGAACTGTGAAGACTACAAATGGAAAGAACTGTGAAGACTACACATAAGAAGAAATGTGAAGATTACACATAAGAAATGTAAAGACTACACATAAGAAGCAATGTGAAGACTACACATAAGAAGTAATGTGAAGACTACACATAAGAAGTAGAACTATGAAGGCTACACATAAGAAGAAATGTGAAGACCACATTTGGAAAGAAATGTGAAGACTACACATAAGAAGAAATGTGATGACTACACAGAAGAAGCAATGTGAAGACTACACATAAGGAGAACTGTGAAGACTACACATAAGAAGCAATGTGAAGACTACACATAAGAAGTAGAACTGTGAAGGCTACACATTAGAAGAAATGTGAAGACTACATATAAGAAAAAATGTGAAGACTACACAAAAGAAGTAGAACTCTGAAGCCTACACATAAGAAGAAATATGAAGTCTACACATAAGAAGGAATGTGAAGACTAAATACAAAAAGAAATGTGAAGACTACACACAGGAAGAAATGTGACGACTACATACAAGAGGAACTCTGAAGACTACACATAAGAAGAAATGTGAAGACTACATACAAAAACATTGAAGTTTAAGCATAAGAATATAAGAACTCTTTTACATGCCAGACCCCAATCTGATTATGTTTCCAAATCATTATCTAATATTGTATATAGGTTTCAATGATGATTTTTACCCTTTTCAACATACAGGGTGTCCATAAAGTCTCTTTACAATTTAACAAATTTATTACAAAGGCAATTGATGAGATATCTTAATCAGATTTGTTCTATGTACTCAGTGGTTATCAAAGTTTTAAATCACATACCATAATGTGAGAATCTGGGGATCAGAATACCCCCATGTGACTAGGGAACTTCACCGAGATAGTCCAAAGGTGAATGTGTGGTGTGGGATCATGTGCAATCGAATCATTGGTCCATTTTTCTTCAACGAGACATCAATTACTGCAAATGTTTACCTTGACCTTTTGACTGAATATGTGGCACCACAACTAGATGACCTTCAACCAACCATCATTTTCCAGCAAGATGGTGCACCACCACATTGGGGACTGCATGTTCGTGGGTTCCTAAATCAAACATTTCCAGACCGGTGGATTGGAAGGGATGGCCCAATTCCCTGGCCACCTCGTTCACCAGATATCACTCCCCTGGACTTCTTTCTATGGGGTTATGTTAAAGATATCGTGTATCGAACAAAGATACGGGACATCACTGACCTAAAGCAAAAGATCACTGATACCATTGCCACCATTGATGAGGCTATGCTACAGCGAACATGGCAAAAAATCTAGTACCGTCTTGATGTGCTTCGTGCAACTAATGGTGCCCATATAGAGGTGTATTAAATGAGGCAAAAAAACTTCAATATCTACTTCTCATTTTGTAATAATTTCCACATATTTGTCTTTTCATTTGCCTTTGTATAAATTTGTTAAATTGTAAAGAGACTTTATGGACACCCTGTATTTTATTTCCTGAATATAATTAGATACTGTAATTGTAAGTATTGTGTTATATTACTTTTACAATGTTGCATTCCTTAAAACTAATACTTTAAATGTGTGTAAAAATAAATGGATACTGTAGGAAAGATGACAGAAAGGAAGGGCAGACATCAGACGGGCCAGCAAGCCCTACTCTCAACACTTTGAAAATAAAGTATGTTTGCTTGTTTGTTCATTCACTGCTGTTTGGTCTTTGTTGTTTTCGCATCTTAGCACAGATGTTCTTTCATCACTGAAGATTTATTTCTTTATCAGACTATAATAGGCCTTGTCTATTTGTGATTACTTTCCATTTAATTTCAGTTTTCATTTGTTGTTTGAGTGTTTGATAGTTGTTTCTTGTTCCATTTCTTCAATAAGTTTCCTCAGTCATTTGCCAGCAACTGCTTCTAACCTCTTGTTCCATTGGCATGTGTCTGGTTCTGGTCATCAGTTCTATGTTGGTGACCTTGACCTACCATTTCAATCCTTCTATTCTACGCAAGCCTGCATTTATACAAGTTTTTTACTTCTTGGTTGTTGTTTATGTTGTTGTCCATGTTTCTCAGCCATACAATAGGCATGATTATACATCTAAGTTGAAGATTTTGACTTTTGTAGTGGACTTGATTTCTTTTGTCTCCATAGATTCCCCAATGTATTCTTGCCTGTTGATATCATTTTTATTCCTCCAACTTTGTCTCTACTGCTGCCAAGATATATGCAAGATTCCATATCTTTTAGGGATGTACCTCCTTGTGCATTCTGGTTACCACCAGTTGCATTTATTCTCATAATCTTTGTTGTTTTTTTTCCTGTGTATTTGGATCTCTTTCATCATCATCAAGTACCATGCCTAGTGGCGCAGATCATGCCTCTCCACAACTTCCTGCCTCTAGTGTTATTTATCAAATCTGCCGTTGACTTCTTTCCATGCCACGATGTCAAACTGTCCAGTATTTGCTCTCTTTGTCTTCTCCTATCTCTTTTTCCTACAATCTTACCTGTCGTTACGTATATTCAAGCTTTCCTCTTCTCACAACATGTCCAAAAAAGTGGATTGCTTCTTTCTAACTTGTGAAATAATTGCTTCTTTCTAACTTGTGAAATAATTGCTTCTTTCTAACTTGTGAAATAATTGCTTCTTTCTAACTTGTGAAATAATTGCTTCTTTGTAACTTGTGAAATTATTGCTTCTTTCTAACTTGTGAAATAATCGCTTTTTTCTAACTTGTGAAATAATTGCTTCTTTCTAACTTGTGAAATAATTGCTTCTTTCTAACTTGTGAAATTATTGCTTCTTTCTAACTTGTGAAATAATCGCTTTTTTCTAACTTGTGAAATAATTGCTTCTTTCTAACTTGTGAAATAATTGCTTCTTTCTAACTTGTGAAATAATTGCTTCTTTCTAACTTGTGAAATAATTGCTTCTTTCTAACTTGTGAAATTATTGCTTCTTTCTAACTTGTGAAATAATCGCTTTTTTCTAACTTGTGAAATAATTGCTTCTTTCTAACTTGTGAAATAATTGCTTCTTTCTAACTTGTGAAATAATTGCTTCTTTCTAACTTGTGAAATAATTGCTTCTTTCTAACTTACTTACTTACTTAGTCGTTCCCCTTCTACCGTGAGGTGTAGAGGTTTGGAAGAGAGAGCGCCAGACCATTCTATCAGCTGTCTTCTTCCTGGCCTGGTTCCATTCTAGTCCTCGGTCCTTCAAAGATTGTCTAATGTTGTCCTCCCAGCGGACTCTGGGTCGTCCTGGAGGTCTGGATCCCTGGCTCTTTGTTTCCCATGCTTGTCGTGGTAGCCGATCTTCTCCCATTCTGCAGACATGGCCAAACCATCTTAGTTGGGACTGTTCTATTTGGGTCTGCAGCGGATGGGATTTTAGGCCTTGACGGATCGTCTGGTTGCGGACCATGTCTCTTCTTGTTACTTCAACCACTTTCCTCAGATACCTCATTTCTGAGGTTTGGATCTGGCTTTTGTGGGTTGTAGTCATTGCCCACGACTCGCATCCATATGTCAAGACTGGGACATAGGTGGAGCGGTATACAGCCATCTTCGTTTTCTTACCAACCTCTTTCTTGCTGAGGAATCCACGATTTATGGCCTGAAAAAGTCTCCCAGCCGCTGCTTTTCGAGTGGCCAACTCTTCTTTGATGCCTCCCTTTCGGTCTATAATAGCTCTGAGATATTTAAAGTGGTCGACCTGCTCCAGGACCTGTTCTCCCAACTTAATCTGATGTTTTCTTTCTTCTCGTGATATCACCATGGATTTTGTTTTAGAGCTGCTTATGACCATCCCTCTCTTCTCCAGCTCTTCCTTCCAGACTTGCAGGTTGGATTGGAGATGTGCCTCTGATTTAGCAATCAGGGCAACATCATCAGCAAATGTCAGCTCCAAAATATAGACCTGTCTCATCTTCCAGTACCCCACTGAATACTTTCTTGTTCTCTCCTTACATGCCTTGATGACATCGTCCATAAGGAGTATGAAGAGGTAAGGTGATAGGATATCACCTTGTCTTACACCACTGGTGGTCCTGAGCTTTTCTGACTCATGGTTTGCTGTCCTCACATAATTTCTGCAAGACTTGTAGAAGCTCTGTATAGCATGAATCAGAGGTGCTGGAATATTCTTCCTTGCCAAACAGTCCCAAAGTTTGCTCCAGGGGACCCTGTCAAACGCCTTTTCCAGATCTATGAAACAAAGATGGATCTCACTCTTATACTCAAGGGCCTTTTCACTCAGCTGTCTGAGTGTGAAGATTAGGTCTTGAGTACATCGGTTTGCTCAGAATCCGCACTGGACCTCATCCAATTGTGGCTCAGCTAGGCGTCGGAGTCTCTGCTCTAGGATTCTAGAGTAGATTTTACCAGGGACACTGAGAAGGGATATGCCTCTATGGTTTCCACATTGTCGATTGTCACCCTTTTTGAAAATTGGTGTTATGATGGCAATCTCCCAATCCTTTGGTATGGTCTTGTTGCACCATGCTGCCTGTAGGACCTTTAAGAGTAATAGGTCGCCTGATGTTCCCATGTACTTAACCATTTCTGGTGTTATGCCATCATGCCCTGCTGCTTTGCCCATCTTGATTTTCTCTAGTGCTGCCCTCAGTTCTTCCATCTTTATGTCATCTTCACCATCATTGGTTTCCTCTTCTGTGTCAGTGGTTATCATTTCTGATGCTTCATCATGCTCACCATCCAGGAGTTCTGAGAAATATTCTTTCCATCTTTCCATTACTTCCTTCGGGGCAGTAAGCAATTTGCCTTGCTTGTCCTTTATAAATTTGAGAGGGCATTGTTTTTCTTTCCTCATGTTCTTTAGGGTCTTATAGAACAATTTCTGGTTTTCTTGTGCATCTTTTTCTAGCTTTTCTCCAAATTCTTCCCAGGACTTCTGTTTTGCTGCTAGCACTTTGTTCTTTGCTTCTGTTCTGAGTGTCACATATTCTCTATATTTTTCCATTTGTCCTGTTGTGTTTTTAGCTCCTAAGTATTGTTTCCATGCCATTTTCTTCTCTCTTATTTCTCTTTGACTTCCTCTGTCCACCAAGGTGTCCTCTTTCTCTGGTTCCCAAGTCGGACTTCATCGCATGCTTCTGCAGCAGCTGTCTTTATGATATCCTTGAATTTATTCCAGAGGGTTTCCAAGTCATCAGGTCGTTCTTCTGTGTTGCTCACTGCTGTAGCAATAAGCCCCTGATATCTGGTCTTAATTTCTGGTTCTCTCAGCTTGTAGGTCCTAATGCTCATTTCTCCTGCTCGTTTACTTGGTTTCTTGCGTGATGTTGGGCAGTTCCTAGGCTGAGCAACTCTTTCAGTTGTTCGTTTGATTGTTAGCAGGTAGTGATCACTTCCAATCTCTGGCCCCCTCCAGACTCTTGCATCTCGGACATATCTGAATGAGCTTCTCCGAACAATGGCATAGTCGATCACTGACTTCTCATTCTTGGTTGGTTCACATCTAGTGTATGCATGTATGCGCTTATGGGGGAACTTCTTTCTAACTTGTGAAATAATTGCTTCTTTCTAACTTGTGAAATAATTGCTTCTTTCTAACTTGTGAAATAATTGCTTCTTTCTAACTTGTGAAATAATCGCTTTTTTCTAACTTGTGAAATAATTGCTTCTTTCTAACTTGTGAAATAATTGCTTCTTTCTAACTTGTGAAATAATTGCTTCTTTCTAACTTGTGAAATAATCGCTTTTTTTCTAACTTGTGAAATAATTGCTTCTTTCTAACTTGTGAAATAATTGCTTCTTTCTAACTTGTGAAATAATTGCTTCTTTCTAACTTGTGAAATAAGTTTCCACTGCACCTTGGCCTCTTTCAGGACATCCTCATTGTACTTGTTGGCTGTCCATGGTATTTGTAACTCTTGTGTAAAACCACATCTGTGTGTGGTCTCTAGTACCTTCTCTACTTGTTTACTACTTGTCCATGACTCATGCCCATATGACATGGGACATGAGGACTTGTTGAGCTGATGACATGGGACAGGAGGACTTGTTGAGCTGATGACATGGGGACTTGTTGAGCTGATGACATGGGACAGGAGGACTTGTTGAGCTGATGACATGGGACATGAGGACTTGTTGAGCTGATGACATGGGAACTTGTTGAGCTGATGACATAGGACATGATGACTTGTTGAGCTGATGACATGGGACATGAGGACTTGTTGAGCTGATGACACAGGACATGAGGACTTGTTGAGCTGATGACATGGGACATGAGGACTTGTTGAGCTGATGACACGGGACAGGAGGACTTGTTCAGCTGATGACAAGGGAGAAGAGGACTTGTTGAGCTAATGACATGGGACAGGAAGACTTGTTGAGCTAATGACATGGGACAGGAAGACTTGCTGAGCTGATGACACGGGAGAAGAGGACTTGTTGAGCTAATGACATGGGACAGGAGGACTTGTTGATCTGATGACATGGAACAGGAGTACTTGTTGAGCTAATGACATGGGGCAGGAAGACTTGTTGAGCTGATGACACGGGAGAAGAGGACTTGTTGAGCTAATGACATGGGACAGGAAGACTTGTTGAGCTGATGACATGGGGACTTGTTGAGCTGATGACATAGGACATGAGGACTTGTTGAGCTGATGACATGGGACATGAGGACATGTTGAGCTGATGACATGGGACAGGAGGACTTGTTCAGCTGATGACATGGGAGAAGAGGACTTGTTGAGCTAATGACATGGGACAGGAAGACTTGTTGAGCTAATGACATGGGACAGGAAGACTTGTTGAGCTGATGACATGGGAGAAGAGGACTTGTTGAGCTAATGACATGGGACAGGAGGACTTGTTGATCTGATGACATGGAACAGGAAGACAAGTTGAGCTAATGACATAGGACAGGAAGATTTGTTGAGCTAATGTCATGGAACAGGATGACTTGTTGAGCTAATGACACGGGACAGGAAGTCTTGTTGAGCTAATGACATGGGACAGGAAGACTTGTTGAGCTAATGACATGGGACAGGAAGACTTGTTGTGCTAATGACATGGGACAGGAAGACTTGTTGAGCTAATGACATGGGACAGGAAGACTTGTTGAGCTAATGACATGTGACAGGAAGACTTGTTGAGCTAATGACACGGGACAGGAAGACTTGTTGAGCTAATGACATGGAACAGGAAGACTTGTTGAGCTGATGACATGGGACAGGAAGACTTGTTGAGCTGATGACATGGGACAGGAAGACTTGTTGAGCTGATGACATGGGACAGGAAGACTTGTTGAGCTAATGACACGGGACAGGAAGACTTGGATATAAGCTTGTTGAAGGCCCATGCATCTTGGGGAGATGAACGGTGATGATTTCTAATCACACATCAGTGATCCCACATCAGTGATCACACATCAGTGTCAAGTGTCCACCATCTTTTCTTTGTTTGGGGCACCCAGCTTACCACAACTGTTTACTAAAATTAATTTCATTGCTGTAATTTAAAGGAAATAGCGTCACCATTTTTGTTAAGCTGACATGCAGTATAATGGGATGTTCGCCTGATTTCACTCAAATATCTATTCTGCTGCTGTTTAAGTCATCCACATCATTAGAGTTAGGATTCGATTTATGGCTCCCAACTAAAGTGACTGAAATTTGTATGAAAGCACAATTCACTAATTGGAGCACTGGGTAAAGTGGAGCAATTGAAATTTTATGACCTCCTTATCACTTACAATCATCTAACAACTTCAATGTCAAACTGAGCTAATCCTTCCAAGACAGTTGAGTTGGTGTTATACAGTTAACTAAACATGGCTGTTGAAATAAATGGGGAGGGATAAGGATACCCTAACCTTACCATCTGAGTTTTTCATTTAATGTGTTTAGGTTTAGAAATTTAACCTAGTCCCCGATTCGACAGTTAATTTCCCCACCAATCAAATAGACACTTGGGCAAAATGAGACATATGCCCCACTGTTATTAGGTTGAAATTAAATACAGTGGGCTGTGTTATTTGATGTGATACAAATAAGTCGCTGACATCATTAGCATTAAGGTTAGGGTTTAGTTATGTATTCTAAAACTAACCTTTATTACTGCGTCTCTGAATTCTTTTTTTTTGAAACTGTATCGAACACATGGCCTGCTGTTCTTCATTTCAACCCTATTATTAATTTTGGTAAATAGTGACAACAGCAGACAACGTTCGCTATGTCATCAGACTGGCTATACATATTTATGTTACAGCTAGCCATAACATAACCCCAACTTGTTTTGGGCGTTCTCAAACAGCTAGCCAGGACCCAAGACGCATCAAAAGTGAGGAATGCAGTAAGCGGCCCATAGCTTGACTGCCTGCGTCAGGGTTAGCGAACCAGAGCTGACCAAGACCCTACTCCACCTCCACGTGGTGGTCCTGGAAACAGGCTGCATCAGTGCAGTCTGGCTGAGGAGTAGGGATCGAAGACAGAAAGCAAACAAGGTTCCAAAAAATGCCGTGCGGAAGTCGGATGTGTCGGCCGAAAGGTGCAAATACCGCAGCTTCGCTGTAAATGGACACAACGCAACCAACGTCCTTTTCAGGACAAACGAGGAAGAAGAAGAAACAGCTAGCCAATTCTGTTTTGAGCTTTGTCAAAATAAATAACAGACGACAATGAGGCTGTTCTAAAAATAAAAACAAAATTCTAACTTCAACCGGAAACGCCTGTGTTTGGCCAATATGGCAGCCCCCTGTCTACTGTCGCCTATTTCGGCACTAATTTCAATCAAAGTAGTCCTTAAGCTGTCACCACAAAACTACAGCTACTGCAACAGCTGCAGCTATGGTGATAAGTTAGAAAGTATGTTTTCAGTTGAAATGAAGAATAGTAGGACGTGTTCGGTAGGACATTAAAAAGAACTCAGAAATGCAGTAATAAGGGTAGGAATCTTAAACCTAACCTTAATTCTTACTACCTAACTACATGTGCGACTTAACTGAATGACATTGAGGGCAACTCTGACAAGCTCTTAGGCTCCCGAGGACTAGAGTTAACCCTCGTCCTTAGACTACTAGTCTTACTTTTGAAACTTCCAACAGACAAGAGGAATCACTCGCCAAACTTTCTTTTCCGGGAATGCCCAGAAACGTTCTCCCTCCCTCCCCCCAATAGTTTCATTTGTTACAGGCGATTAATAAAGTCATTGTCAGGTATCACAGCTGACAGCACCAAACCCTAACCCAGAACAGCTGTTACTGCGTTCACTAGTTTTTCTCTTCCAACAGAAATTAGACTGCGCACTGTCGTGTTGAATTAACTGACAACTTTGTTCTGTTTCTCATTAGATTTGCCAGTTGTTTAAGGCCGGGATCGGCAACCCAGGAGTTTTTGGGATCGACAACCCAGGAGTTTTTGGGATCGGCAACCCAGGAGTTTTTGGGATCGGCAACCCAGGAGTTTTTGGGATCGACAACCCAGGAGTTTTTGGGATCGACAACCCAGGAGTTTTTGGGATCGGCAACCCAGGAGTTTTTGGGATCGGCAACCCAGGAGTTTTTGGGATCGACAACCCAGGAGTTTTTGGGATCTACTTGAGTAACACTGTGTCATCTAAAGATCTACCATATACTTGTATATTGATTCCCGATACACCACGATTTTAAATGCCGGTGGGAGAGGTCTAGTCCCAAATTTCCTTTTTTTTTTAAGTCTCCCCCCGCAGTCGTCCAAATATGACCAAACCACCCACTGGGAACTAGCAGTAGATCGAGAAAGACTGGTTGTCGATCCCTTGTTTAAGGGGATCTTTTCTCACGATCGCTCCATCTCTGCTACCCCGAATTTCCTTTCTTGTGCTTATTGTCCAGGTTTCACGTGCGTACAGTAATATAGGATGCATATAACAATGCAATACTTTCTCCTTGACTACCAATGTTAATCTTCGTTGGTCAAAATGCTTTCCATGCTGTGAAACTTGTTTGTCTTTTTGCATTTTGTTGCCTTTCCATGGAGCACCTGCCATATCAAAGATTAATGTTAATCACGGCAAAGCTCTCAAATTCAAGTTTATGAGCTTATTTTTGTGTGTGTAAAGACAACGTTTTTTTAAATAAAGTATCACGTTCAACCCTTGGTAGGTTATAATTCGAACATATGGTGTACTAGTTCAAGAAAATCAAGTCAGATTGCCAATATCCAAATATAATACCCCTTCCCCCCCCCCCCCCCCCCCTTTATACTCAGTCCAAATAGAGTAAATCAAAACCAAATTTGTGTGAATGTTTTTGTGTGTGACCTCCCCTTTCCAAGAAACAAACAAACAATAAAAACCAAACGAATGATAAACCCCCCCCCCCCCCCCCCCCCCCCCCGCCTAAAATGAAGACTGTCATAACTATCTTGTTGTTAACAAGGTGAAAAGGGGCGAGAAAGCCCGAGGGTGTGAGATTACACCAAATCCACCAATTATCTGTCATCAGCCATACAAGCACCCCATCAGACTACCCCTTTTCCTCACACCGTCATTGATCCTTACACATTAATTTTAGTTGTTGTTATACAAGTTTATACTGTTTGACTATATTGTGCAGTTCTCTAGGTCTATCTATTCTCAAGAACTGTTAGACAGTTATGGATGATGTAAAAAGGAAAGGTAAAGGATCCCGTTACACGCCCATTGAGGCATATTGGGAATATGGTGTTAGGCCCATATTTTCTTGACCGTCGGTACACTAGGGGTGATGTGGTCAGCATCACGCCGGCCACCTTAACCTTCCCAGAAGTTGCTCTGGTTTCCATTTGTGGCTGGGTCGACCCAGGAGCCGTTTGTGGCCTAAAAAATACCAAAATTAATAAATAATATTGGTTTTCTCTGTTGTTCACAGAAGAATTGAAGAAGTAGGAATTTTTTAAGACTTGCCTCGTTGTGACGAGTCAAATCTTCGGCCAATACATTTTTCTGTGACCTTCATTTTCTCTCCTGTGCTCTTCCTTTTGTTTTTGTTCTCAGCCGCTCCTTTTTGTTGTTTCGCTTTCATCGTTGAAGGTTTTCTTATCTCATCTCTCGTCCATCCCTCCTGGTTATTTTCTCCTTTATTATCGGTGACACGTAGCGAAGGAGTGGACTTGCCGCATTGATTTTTACGCTTATTGCCAGCTCCAGACGGAGTAAGAGTCTACACTGAGCGACATTCCTATTGTTAACCCAGACTTTCTGTCTGTGGACGATACACACTACCAGGTTGCCGCATGATAAGATATGACATAATAAAATACACTGCAGATCTCACTGGGATGTAGGAAATGACCATTTTGCTAAAGATTAAGACACGGACAGTGATATAATACTTCCGGCAGAGGGACTTTGCTGAGTTAAACAATTACAAGAAAATAACACAGGAAGGAGATTATATACATATATATTTATATATATATTTTTTTTTTCGATGAGATATTTATATCTGTGAAGTAGTGAATTTTTAAACACGATAGGCGAAACGGAAGAGGCAAGACCTTATATGGTCATGAGAGACAGGCAGATACATTTGTAAATGGCATGTAAAGAAGATATCTTATGGTGTCATGTAGAATGATCTACAGACGAGGGTAGTGGGTGAATTAAAACCCCTACCGATATCAGACACTAATTCGTGGTTGGATTGAAATGGGGGTGCTAAGATAAACCACTTCTGATTGGAGTATTTTTTTCCAACAAAATGACATGCCCTTGTAAGCAAAAATGTTGCTTAAGATCTTCAACATTTTAAGATTACTTCACTGCATTTCCATCTGGTCAAAAAGACATTTCGGACGCCAGGATAACGAATAGAAACAGGATTCCAACATAAGGACAGGACCAAGTATTAGAAGATCTACTGATATTAGACAGAAATAACACTCGACAATAGTACTGGAAACCATGAGTCCTAGGAACCTACATACATGATAACATTGGGATTATAATTAAAGTAATACCCCGACCACCTGTAAGTCGGCCTCTTAAGACCAGTAGCCCGACACTATTCTGAAGTTCATGCTGTGCAAGAAGTCTGTAAATTCATTCCCGAAATTGGGGTAAGTTGTAATATGACCATTATTTTATATTTGTGCATTTAACATGTGTAAATTGCTTGTATGAGTTCATACGAGGCTGGCAACCTCAGCATATAAAATGATTGCATTCATGAACCATCACTGCAAGAGCTGGTGACTGCTTCTTGCGGTTTTCCTCACAAAGAACCCAAAAGCAGAGGTAGCGCCAGGCTCCATGTGGAGCAGGGAGTGGATGATGATGATATCATGGTGTACATATTTATTATATTAACATTTTAATAAGTTTATGTGTATTTTCAAACATGTTTAAATAATGCAATTGTAGTTTTCCGCTAGTGGATACCCCCAGCATTACTGTCAGGGACGAGCCACTGCCACAGAATTTGACGAGTGACGGACAACATGTCCATGAAATTCAGGATAGATACCACCTTCCAGAAAAAAGACAAGATATACAGAAAATAGTACAGAATTTACCACCACATACTCGCTTAAAAACGCCAGAAGTACAAATAAAATTAGTAGATGGAACAAACAAACACTCCAACTCAGTCAGTCTTATGAGTGCATCACAACGAACCATTGATGCCTACTCTGAAGAATGGTTGCATGTCTGCACTGACGGATCTGCATTTAAGGCCACCATCAAAGCAGGTTATGGAGTCTACATATGCTACCCAGATGGATCCTACGACGAGCTGTTTGATGCATGCAGGGAGTTTTGCTCCAACTACGAAGCTGAAATCATTGCACTGGAAACAGCCGTATACCATCTGAAGACTGTATTCGATGCCTTTCCCTCAAAGGCTCAAAACATCGTCATCTTTACTGATTCAATGTCTGCCCTTCAAACTTTGGAAGGCAGTGGACATTGTAGAACTGAATTAGCCAAATTAATCCTGGATGATGATCAGCTTATCACTTCCTATGGCATCAGAATAGTTATGCAGTGGATCCTTGGTCACTCAAATACACCAGGTAATGACAGGGCAGACAGATTAGCAAAGAAATGAACAAGACAAGAACAACTACTCACAGCAACAACTCTCCAAACAGCCAAATCACTAATACGAACAACAAAGAAACTTGGCTGAACAGATGGGCTATGGAAAACACCGGGAGAGAGGTTTACAGACATATGGTCGGTCCTGATCCTAATGACAACATCAACCATCTTAAAAGGAGGGATCAGAGCACCATATTTCGACTCAGATCACAACACATACCACTTAACAGTCACTTGAACAGAATCCAACCATAACACTCTCCAGAGTGACAGCTATGTAACTACCCCTAAGAAACTGTTGACCACCATCTCTATTCTATTTCTAAAATGTGCTAAAATGTGTTAGGTTTACCATTTTTATTCACTATAATTCCCTAGCGTTTAAAACTAGTGAAATAACCTAACGCATAGATATTTGTTGCCAGTCGTTCAGAGTAATGTAATTTCAAACACCCAATTTTTCTTACACAAGAAGATACGGCTTAGCCGACTGAGATTATTAAGCGTGACAGATGACTGACCAAATAGAATTCGCATTATATTTCATTGTGTGAAATTAAATAAGTGACTAGAGTTAATGTTGTGTGACAAAACAATAGACGCCGACAAATAGCTAGTAGTGACAGGCGATTTTTGTTAAAGTGCGAGTATGGATAAAGTAAATAATAATTGACTTTGTGCGCTGTGCATTTTTTCGCGGGCAATAACAGGGGAGGGCGCATACCCCTTTTCCCGACATGCCATAGCGGAAAACTTACGGGTGGATAGGATAGTATCAGTTTTTTAAAATGTTCTTTTCTTCCTTATCTAGCACCTGATCAAAACCAGCGGACAGCGATCTAACATTACCAGTACCATTATTATTATTTTGGGTCTTTGATTTTTGGACTAGTTCGGTCCTCTTTCTTCATTCAGTGAAGGATTAATGGTGTCTTCTTCGTGGCAACCAGTCTCAAGTTTCTTCGTGAACCAGTTGGGCCCAAGAGATAATAAACATTAAGATTAAAATCGTAACTGAACTGTACATTACCCAGAATTATTTATTCAATTTTTCCAGCCCACTGGGCAAACGAAAGAACATATATTCCTAACGTTTGACAGCCATAGCAACGGAGTGATCCAGAAAACTACGCTGTTTCAAAATCGGCACTCACCATAAGAGCCAGCCGATAGGATTTACCATCATCATTAGTTTTACATATTGTAACATTTGTCTTAGCAACCAGATGCTTAGCAATACATGAATTACGAGGGGCGTTCAGAAAGTTTGTTTGCTATGTGTAGCATTTCTTCGCTGCATGAATACTTCTTCTACTCATTTAAACTTGTCCACGGCGTGCATCTTTACGTGTGACAAATAGAAGAACTCCTCTTTATCCCATTTCACAACCTCATTTCATTCCTTACCAAAACCACAATATCAATAATATAAAATCCTCCAATAATATCTTTCTCTCAATACTAATCCTTCTCTC
>JAMPIV010010160.1:0-113513 GCA_024509875.1 Oreohelix idahoensis
CTGGGGACTTCTTGGCAGCAGACTGCATTTTTTGAGTCTGTGTGAAAATCTAAAATCAATGTGTTCCAAGAGGCAGCAAGCAAAGTCGTGAGTACTAGTGTGAGAGCCATGGCGGAATGAATGAGTGTACGCTGGTTTGAGTGATATTTTTCACTATTATATCTTTGACACCCTGTTGCTGTCCTATTTGTTTTTTTTCAATCTGCATAATTTGTTGCTAAGGCTAGAGTTCTTGTGTTTTGTCTTAGGTTAAATCAGATTTTTTTTTCAAACTCTGTGCATATAATTACGAGATAAAACAAAGAAAACTCTTAGACTCAAACCCTATGTATCTGTGACTCTGGCGCCATAATCTGTTCTCTTAACGGGGCCGGGCTAAACCTAGAGTTAACACTATAACGGGGCTATCATCCTTGCAACATTTCCTTGATTTTTTATGACTATGTGTATATGTATTTTCCTTGATGTACTTTCTTTGATGTTGTGAGCCGATTTTTTCCTGATATTAAAATCGCTCTTGAACTAAACAATCGTGTTTGGTCAGCTCGTTCTAGATAATATATATATCATTGTTATAGTTTTCCCACGTCTGTGTGTTTACCTGTCGTCACGTGTATGTGCGTGCCTGTGAGTGATAGAAATATACGTAATATGTATATTGGTGTAGTCTGTCTGACGCTGTAACAACTGTTGTAGAAGATAGGTGAGAGAGAGAAGAATTCTTTTCGCTTTCAGAGACAGCCACTATATCAAAATCTATCATCTCACGTGTGTGGGAAATTCTATTACCTTTCACTAACTCTCACTGAGTCTATCACCTATTCAAACCTATTCAGAAGGGACCAAACCTAGTCTTAATTCTCCTATCGGAAATCTACGACAAATGAGGGCTCGTTTCCGGTCTTTGAACTTAGAATAGGAAGACGAGTACGACAAACGTGGACTCGTCTATCTGGATTTTGAACTTAAGATTCTGTATTCTGATATAGAGTAAGAGTGGGATGTCTTGTGAGTTGTTATATCTTTAAATAATTACCCCCTAGACTAGCGATCTGTTTACGGGCGTGCTGACCACACAAACTAATAAGTTTTTTTTCCACAGCATCTTTGAATAATATACATTTTGGTTACAGGTTGATTTTGTCGGGATATATGTTAACTGCTGATTGTAATACTAAATGCTGGTAAAGTGGTGAGTGTATAACATTCACTGGGTACTGAGGCAGAACGGCGTTTGAACTAAGTTAAGGAGTGTGTTTCGGACTTTTTGTCCAGATTAATTCCCTCCCTTACCCGATCTGACTTCAGGGGCGAACTTATAGTGGATTTTTAAAAATTAAGGGATTATTTTTCTCTTTAATTTTTGCAATATTCTTTTGCTTTTCCACTGTAGCAACTTATTTTTCAGTTGTAATCTTAACTACCATTTATTTGGCGTAGTCGTGTTTTGCATTGAGTGCTTTATTGCCGATAATAGCAGCGATAGTTAGATTTTATTTTGGAGGAGGTATCCCAGGGTTAAGGATATCATCTTTTGAATTTTTGGTTTTTTTTTCTCGTAAGTGGTAGGAACCAGGTTATTCTTTTTCCTATTTTCTATCTCCACGTGTCTCAGTCACTGACATAATATGGCCGAGAGAGCAAAGCTTAGACAACTTCTCAGGGACGAAGCGAGAGAGGAGGGACTGGAAGGAGAGGAAGCGAAAGCTTTTGTCAGAGACGAACTTGAGAGATATGATGCGGAGAGGAAAGCAGCTGAAGCTCAAGAGGAAAAAGAAGAGCAAAGAAGAAGGAAGACCGCTATTACAGCAGAAGAAGATGAGAGGAAATGGAAATTCGCAGGATGCAGCATGAGGAAAGAGAGAAGGAGAGAGACAGCATGAGAAAGAGAGAAGGAGAGACAGCATGAGAAAGAGAGAGGAGAGACAGCATGAGGAAGAGAAAAGAGCAACGAGACAGCACGAGTTGGCGCTTAAAACTCTAGAGTTCCAAAGTCGTGGTGCTGCCTCTACCTCCAGCAATGGAGAGTCTTCTCCTCATTCTTCCTTAACTGACCCTGCTAACACTCAATCTCTTCAACTAAATGCTATGTCTTTCACTCTTGAATCTTTTCCTTGTCCAAATGAGAAGATTGACACATGGTTAGAAAAATTTGAGAAAATTGCAACTCTGTACGGGTTAGAGAGGTCGCGTTGGAATATGAAACTTTCCCAGGCCCTAAAAGGTTCTGCTTATGATGTTTATTCTAAGCTGGAAAGTAGCCAACAAGACGACTACGATGTGTTGAAGAAAGCGTTACTGGAGCGCTTTGAAATGAACGCTCGCAAGTTTTTGCAACTGTTTCGCAACAGCCGGAAAGAGAATTCTGAAACTTTTCACCAGTTCTCATCTCGTCTTAAGGGATATCTAACAAAGTGCCTTGAGCTTTCGCAGCTCCCCTCTACCTATGAAGGTCTTGAGGAACTTGTTCTAACTGAACAAATAAAGAACACTTTGTCTGCTGATACCCGGAGATTTCTCGCTGAGCAGGGGGCAGAAAAACTTGAAGACATTTTGGAAAAGTCTGAGCGTTATCACAATGCGCTGGCTGAACTACCGGCCACAAAGCGGAAACCGACAGAGGAGCATTTTCGAAAACATAACCTAGAGCAATCTTCTCAGGCTTCTAACCAAAATAACCACAGAGAAACTGGACCTCAAAACCCCCCTCCTGAAAAATCCAAGTTCTACAAGAACAAGTACCCCAACCACCCCAAACAGTCTGATCAACCCGACCGCCCTACATGGCAGCGTAGCCAGAAAGGACAAGGTGGCAAAGGGAGAACCCCTGAGCACGGGACATATGATCAGACCGAGCACACCGAGCCGAAACGCATCGGATGCTTATTGACAGTCTCGCAAGGCGGAATTATTGACAGTGATTCCCAACCTGTTGGGGATAGACCCTCAACGCGAGGTACTGTTACTTTGAACGGTTCTCAAACTTCTTGCTTATTTGACACGGGGCTTTCTTATGATTGCATTGTTGCCAGAAACCTGGTTAAACCCGGTCAAGAGACAGGAGAGACCGTCAAACTTTGTGGAGTTCGTAAGAGTGATGCACCTACAGCGCTTCCCATCGCATTGGTGGAGATACACTCTGACTTTGTCAGAGGTGTGATCAAAGCGGCTGTTATGGATGATCCCATCTACCCAGTCATACTTGGCGGGAGATACGTGTGTATTGGGAAACCGGAAGAGCCGATTGTGGCAGCAGTAACTACAAGAGGGCAAACCAAGAAGGAACGGGAGCCTGCGCCTAATTTGTTACCTATGGAACTTAAAGAAGCGCAATACAAGGACCCTACTTTGGCACCCTGCTTTAGGAAACTGCCCATGGCTAAGGAACCCAAACAGCACGGGGACATTTTTTCTGAGGATGGCGTACTTTATCGGAGAACGGGCAAGCCTGACCAAGGTTACAACCAGCTCCTAGTACCGAAACAGTACAGAAGCCAAATCCTAGAAATGGGGCACTCTCTTCCCTTTAGCGGACATATGGGACAGAACGCCACAAACCAACGTATAACCACTCATTATTGGTGGCCAGGAGTAAATACTGATATTATCAGATATGTCAAATCCTGTGCCCAGTGCCAACGTGTACCACCCAAGCAACGGACACCCCCAGTCCACATGGGTGAAATGCCAATAATGGGAACACCATTCGAACGGGTTGTGATCGACATTTTAGGGCCTTTCGAAAGGACTACAAGAAGGAACAGGTTCATCCTGACCTTAGTCGATACATGCACTTTATGGGCAGAAGCTATCCCGCTAACATGCGCAGATGCCAAGCATGTCGCAGAAGCCCTCGTGCAGATTTTCACTCGGTTGGGATTCCCTCAGCAAGTGTTGACGGATAATGGATCTCCATACCGAAACCTGTTGATGGATGAGATCGTTAAGATCTTGAGGACCCAGCACATCCACACTAAGCCATATACTCCGGCCGGAAATGGGCTCGTGGAACGTGCTAATGGAAACCTCACCATGATGCTAAGTAAGCTGGCACAAGTGAAACCTGAAGATTGGGATCTCTGTATTCCTGCAGCATTATTTGGCTACAGAGAATCTCCTCATACTTCCACAGGATTTCCGCCAGCTACACTCTTATTCGGCAGACCCATTAAGGGCCCGCTTGAAGCCTTACTTCAGTCTCTGACAGACGAGAAGGCTGATGAGACAGTTGTCTCAGCCAGTAAATATGTGTCGGTTTTAAAGGAAAGGTTGAAACTAGGGTGGGACCTAGCAACGACTAACTTTAAGCGAGCACGCACCAAGCACGCTAACCGATACAGGAAAGTCGCGGAAGAGAGAGAACTGGAAGCAGGAGAGAAAGTTTTGGTGTTGCTCCCTACCGAGAACAACCAACTGAAGATCGGATGGCAAGGGCCGTTTACCGTCCTGAAAAAGATTTCTAAGGCTAACTACCAGATCTCTATTGAAGGAAAGGAGAAGGTTTTCCATTTAAATCTCTTTAAGAGATACTTGGAAAAACCAGTGCCAACCTCCGACCATCTCCTGACGATCGCCAAAACTGACGAAGATGACGATAGTGGCAGGGATATTCCACCGCTATCACAGGAAATCTTTCAAAAATGTCAGAAGCGGCGACGCTCTTTCAAGCGCGCATATGAGACATTCCAGGGGAAGGAAACTTTGAGGAGTGGACTTGAGTAGGAATTGGACAGAGATGGAGGGGGAAGAGGAGAGGGAAGAAGACAGACACCCCGAAGCTACGGTTATAGGAAATTAAACTCCATAACGTAGACATGGAGTGCTTCCATATCTTAAAGGGGGGAGGCTCTGTCACGTAGGGTTTATATTCATTTAATTTCCTACATCTTCTTCCTATTCTTTCACCCAAATTCTCTCTTTTATTATCTCTGTATTTCCTTTTTCCTGTGTATTTTTCATCCATTCGTTTTGCGAATATTATTTTCATATAATTCGCAAACTTTACCTGTTTTCCTTTCTCTTAAACTGAGAATCGCGCTAGGACGATATTACGTAGATGTCAGGGCTGCAGGGCGTCAGAAGGCGTGATAAGTCGGTTCGCTGAACATAGGACGTAGCAAATCGTCTACATTCTCACCGAGCGCGCGAGCTTCTTCTCGGCATTAGTCCCGGTGAGGTGTGATACTTTACATCTGCACCGGTCAGTATCCAGACCTCTGTCTGGAAAATCCCAAACTGACACGGCGCTCACTTGGGCAATGGGGTCAGGCTGTCTGGGATTTGAAACTGACACGCGTACATCGTGGTCAGTAGGTGACAGTTACGACACGCGTTAAGCGGACGTAAATGTTGGGAGTAGGGGAGATAATTTCGCTTGGCGAAATAAGTTTGGGCCCTTTGTCTGATTTTAAGATATTGGCCAAGTTTGAAACTTTAATTTCATTCTCGCTCATAGACTCCACAGTAGATAGGTCGCTCGAAAACAGAATAGCTGTTAGCGAAGATCTCAGTTTGTTTCGGCAATTTGTCGAACTTCTAGACTTCCAGAAATATTTTCAGCATTTTTATTCTTAAGTTGTGCGACTACCTGTAATTCTGTGGTTGAGGTAATTAATATGATAGATATATAGATTTTGTGAGTGTTAAAGTGTTAAATCGCTTAATTCATTTTAATCTATTTCTTTAGCGCAGAAGAGAAATAAAGTGGTAGGCTATTATATTTTCTAGGGAAGCATTCAGTGGAAAGCAGAATAAAATTAAAATTTCTAGCTTATAACGGCAATTGTAGCTATTTATAAATTTAATTTAACTGCTAATACTCAGTCGAGTGTATTTTTCTAAACTAACGTATAAACTCTAGAATCCAGCCTCATGAATGGTGACGGAATACGCACGTGTTCCTAATTTATGAGGATTGCTGATTTTTAAATATAACTTACGTCACGGGAAGTTTAAATGATAAGCAAAGCTCTCTGCTTGCAAGTTTAAATGTAAGTTTTAACCAGTACAGATTCTGTTTATTATATTATATGTGTTATTTTTCCTCCACACAGTGAAAGTTTTGGGGTGACCCTAACTTTACCAGCACCTAGTAGTAGTTTCCATACTTGTGAAGAAATAGACAGTCCTTATTTTGAACCACGTGGGTTTTCTCAAGTAACACTGATCTGACGGTGCAAGTTAGACAGAAATACTAATATCCCTATAACGGGTTTTCAAAGACTGTAATGATAAATACTGGACCTTGGAGCCAGCACTTAATTTCTTCTAGAAACTCTATATAATTTGCTGCCTGGTGGCGTGAATATTAACAATCATTTCCCGACTAGATTATATCTTGTGGACAAATCTGTGGTGTGACTAAAGTGAATCCTATACTGAGGGAAGGCACCGACCTGACATTCATCATTTTTTAGAAACCTACGCTATTGACACTGTGCTCTGCTAACTCCCGCGCCTGGAATAATTGTTAGGTGACTTAATCAGACATTTGAACAAATTTGCATACCCAAGTAGTCGTTCCCGGAGACTCCAAGTTAAATACGTCTTTTGGAACTGGGGACTTCTTGGCCGAAGACTGCATTTTTTGAGTCTGTGTGAAAATCTAAAATCAATGTGTTCCAAGAGGCAGCAAGCAAAGTCGTGAGTACTAGTGTGAGAAGCCATGGCGGAATGAATGAGTGTACGCTGGTTTGAGTGATATTTTTCACTATTATATCTTTGACACCCTGTTGCTGTCCTAATTTTTTTTTCCAAATCTGCATAATTTGTTGCTAAGGCTAGAGTTCTTGTGTTTTTGTCTTAGGTTAAATCAGATTTTTTTTCAAACTCTGTGCATATAATTACGAGATAAAACAAAGAAAAACTCTTAGACTCAAACCCTATGTATCTGTGACTCGGGCGCCATCATCTGTTCTCTTAACGGGGCCGGGCTAAACCTAGAGTTAACACTATAACGGGGCTATCATCCTTGCAACATTTCCTTGATTTTTTATGACTATGTGTATATGTATTTTCCTTGATGTACTTTCTTTGATGTTGTGAGCCGATTTTTCCTGATAATAAAATCGCTCTTGAACTTAATAATCGTGTTTGGTCAGCTCGTTCTAGATAATATATATATCATTGTTATAGTTTTCCCACGTCTGTGTGTTTACCTGTCGTCACGTGTATGTGCGTGCCTGTGAGTGATAGAAATATACGTAATATGTATATTGGTGTAGTCTGTCTGACGCTGTAACGACTGTTGTAGAAGATAGGTGAGAGAGAGAAGAATTCTTTTCGCTTTCAGAGACAGCCACTATATCAAATCTATCATCTCACGTGTGTGGAAATTCTATTACCTTTCACTAACTCTCACTGAGTCTATCACCTATTCAAACCTATTCAGAAGGGACCAAACCTAGTCTTAATCCTCCTATCGGAAATCTACGACATCTTATAGCCGACACACTGTCCAGAGTTAATATTCATAATGTCACATTGGATTCCTTAGCTGATAGAGAGAGAGCAGTGCAGGAGCTGATGCACCTGTAAGATTACCTGAAATACCAGATGTGATGATGGAAAAGATTAAAGCTGAAACTCTCAAAGACAGCGTGCTCCAGAGGTTGAAGTCGACCATTTTGGATGGGTGGCCTAAAAGAAAGTCTGATGTACCAGCTGAGCTTATGCCTTATTTTGACATTCGTGATACTCTGACAACAGAACAAGGCATAATACTTAAAGGAGAGCGTATTCTTATCCCAAAAGCACTGAGGCCTGAAATCAAGCAGAAGCTACACGCTGCTCATCTTGCATTTGACAGCATGATGCGCCGGGCCAGAAGTTGTCTGTTTTGGATCGGCATGACGGCTGAGATTCGACAGATAGCTGACAGTTGTCCAGAATGTCAAGAAACGAAGGCAAGGAATGCTAAAGAACCTTTAAATCAACACTCAAGAGGTTTATCACCCTGGGAGAAAGTTGGCACTGACATCTTTATTATAGAAGGCCGATATTATTTAGTCCTGATTGACTACTTCTCCAACTTCATTGAAGTAGACTTTCTACCTACAATGACAGCACAGTTAGTCATCAGGAAATTGAAGTCTCATTTTGCTCGTTATGGTGTCCCTAAAGTTATTGTATCTGACCAAGGTACTCAGTTTACGTCTGCACAGTTCAGATCATTTACTGCTAGATGGGGAATACTTCATGTTAAATCAGCACCAGGTCACCATAAAGCCAATGGATTAGCTGAATCTGCTGTGAAACTCATCAAGGGTATGATGAGAAAGACTGTTCAGGACAATACAGATGCATATGAGGCACTACTTGAACTTCGTAATACGCCAAGACAAGGGTTTGAACAAAGTCCAGCAGAAATACTGTTCAACAGGAAACTGCGTACACTGATACCTTCTGCAGCGAAACCCGTTGCATCTCACAGTAGAGTTATTGAAAGTAGAGGCAAGAGAGACAGATCAGTGAAGAAGTATTATGATGTGATGGGTCCGGGAAGACGCCCCTGAGGTCCCACCCCCACTTCAGTTCAAGGCATGTTTGTCCCCCACATATTTTCGTTGTGCGCGAAGCATGCCGGGATGTGAAAATTCTAACGAGATAGAAAATATATTAATTAGGCCACAATAACGCCTAAATATTAATTGTGGTGTATAGTTGTGAGTTATATTTGAGATTCGTGTGTTATATTAAATAGCTGTAGGTTTTATTTGTGTTTTCATGCATTCTAGAGCAAAATATCGCGAGTGTTGTTTAAGTAGCCAAGATTAATCCGCACAGCGCAGTAAGTGAGTGATGCGCCGTAGGGCCTATAAAAGAGATAACGGCCGGAAAGCGGCCCTACTTTGGCACAGCCGCCAGAGAGAACAGACGACAGAGCCAAGATGTAAATGCCTTGAGCACATTAGCATCGGGCACTGTTGGGTGTTTTGTTTGTTTGGTTTGGTGTTATGTTCGCTAGTTTATTTGTTTAATGTTTGCTTTGTCACTGAATGGGCTGTAAAAATAAATATAGCCCCTGCCTCTAGAATCAAGAGTTTTATTGTTGTTCGGGTCGGTGCGAGTGTGACAAGAGAGTGTGACAAGAGAGTGATATCACACATCACAACATAATCATCATCATTATCTCGCCCGCCCTATCACAATTGGCGTCGTCGGCAGGATAAGGCAGACAGTGACACTGAGCAAACAGCAAGCGAACAAAGATTGTAAACACCCAGCAGTGCATTCCTGCAGCAAGATGGCTAATGCGCATATGAAGATACTGTACGTGGAGGAGCCAGAGATAAGGTTGTTTAGTGGAGAGGGGAGGCCCACTTGGCAAGAGTTTGTGGGAGATGTGGAAGCCGCGTGGAAGGTGGCGCCTTTTTGTGCAGAAGACAAGTTAGACATGATATGGAACAACGTTACGAAATGGGTATCTAGAGAATTACGGATACATGGCGGAGCCAAGGCCAGCCCTGAGCAGTTACTGGAAATTGTCAAAAAAGCCTACAGCGAGCAACCACAAGTCAGTGAGGTGAACAGGAATTTCCCTTGGGAATATGCTGTTTATGGTGGAAGTAAAAAGCCTGAGACACGGGTCCAGATAGCAAGTGCAGAAGTTAAGAAGGAGGAGGAGGCACTCAGAGCAGAATTATCCTTCCTAAAGTCCCAGATAGCACAAATGTCAGAGGCCAGTTCGCCAGCACAAGAGGAGGTGCAGAGAAAGAGAGCACCATGCCAGCCGCGGAAGCAGCCAAAGCACAACGAGGAGGTGTGTCCGCGGGAACAGCCAACGCAAGACAAGGAGGTGTGTCCGCGGGAACAGCCAAAGCACGACGAGGAGGTGCATGTTCTGGTATGTGAGAGTCAAGCTGTTGTTAACGAAAGCAGTGAGCTGACAGTACCGACCAGTGCAGCTGCACTGACAAGGCGAAAAGGAGTTTGCAAGTGGTACAGTGTCCGCAGGGGATGGGGATTCATCACGCCAGATGATGGAGGTATTGATGTATTCGTACATCAGACCAAGATCTACAGAAAGGGATTCCGGAGTCTGGCGAGGAATGAACGAGTAGAGTTTAACAGCAAACCATCGGTCCAGGGCATGGAAGCAATTTATGTATGCGGCATTGGCGGTCAAGAGTGTAAGGGCAGCAGAAAGCGACCCATGGCACAGAGGAAGCCCAGAAAGATAAGATGCTACAATTGTGGAGACCTGTCAGACCACATGGCAGCCAAGTGCCCTCAAGGCCCGCTTCCGAAGAGATGTTTTCGATGCAAGTCAACTGAACATTTGATAGCCGCCTGTCCCTCAAAGAGCTCTTTCCCGAGACGTGCTACCACAACCAAGTTTCCTTCCGGGTGCAAGCCAAGAGATGACCGTGACAACTGTCACCCTAAGGGAGCCGAGAAGGTTGGTAGTCGGTTAGGGGAGGAAACCCGTCCTAAGCAGATAGGAGGGAGTGCAAATCAAGGTTCAGCAGAGGAGACTCATCAAAAGCAGACTGTGGGGAATGTAAGCCACCGTCCACACAAAATGAGTGCAGAACACGTCAAGAGCGATCCCCCTACAGATTCGACAGCTACATGCACTGGCAAGCAGATGTCACAAGCCAGCAGCGACGCGGCACAAGTAGGCGAATCTTCTAGACCACAGCAACTGCCAGCCCGACAAAGCACAACTAGGGACATGTCGACCAAGACAGTCCCCAGCCGGGTTGTACCGATGACAGAAGCTCAGCCCAAAGCATCGCCGCAGAGAAAGAGTCATACGCAGCACCAACGATCTAAGAGGCTACGATCGAAGCGCCAGAGGTGGTGATGTTGTCGGGACGACAACAAAATCAGGAGGGAGATATGTGATGGGTCCGGGAAGACGCCCCTGAGGTCCCACCCCCACTTCAGTTCAAGGCATGTTTGTCCCCCACATATTTTCGTTGTGCGCGAAGCATGCCGGGATGTGAAAATTCTAACGAGATAGAAAATATATTAATTAGGCCACAATAACGCCTAAATATTAATTGTGGTGTATAGTTGTGAGTTATATTTGAGATTCGTGTGTTATATTAAATAGCTGTAGGTTTTATTTGTGTTTTCATGCATTCTAGAGCAAAATATCGCGAGTGTTGTTTAAGTAGCCAAGATTAATCCGCACAGCGCAGTAAGTGAGTGATGCGCCGTAGGGCCTATAAAAGAGATAACGGCCGGAAAGCGGCCCTACTTTGGCACAGCCGCCAGAGAGAACAGACGACAGAGCCAAGATGTAAATGCCTTGAGCACATTAGCATCGGGCACTGTTGGGTGTTTTGTTTGTTTGGTTTGGTGTTATGTTCGCTAGTTTATTTGTTTAATGTTTGCTTTGTCACTGAATGGGCTGTAAAAATAAATATAGCCCCTGCCTCTAGAATCAAGAGTTTTATTGTTGTTCGGGTCGGTGCGAGTGTGACAAGAGAGTGTGACAAGAGAGTGATATCACACATCACAACATAATCATCATCATTATCTCGCCCACCCTACCACAATGATAAAACTGCTCATGATCTGCCCAAGTTGTCTCACCAGCCAGTCTACTGTCAAGACCCTGAACAACCAAACTGGCAACCTGGAAAGATTGATAAGAGGCTCTCTGAAAGATCTTATCTCGTTGAAGGGTAGAATGGAGGTTAATATGTCAGAAACAGAATTCATCTAAGACCTAAAACAACACCTTTCACACCTGATCCCGAGGACCTGGAAATTGATGTCTCTTCTCCAGTTCTACCCGAGCAACAGGTTATTTTGCCAGACATGGAAAACACTAGTGAAGTGAACATTTCCAATCCTCCAGAAGTTGATCCTTCAACTCCAGCTACTTCTAGTCCTGGGAAAGCTGGCAAAGAACAGAAACATTCTCTCCTACCATCTTGCTCTAAGAGACCTCAAAGAGATCGCAAGAAACCCTCTTGGATGAATGACTTTGTTCACTCATAAAGAAGGGGGGATGTTGATGGGTTGTATTTCCTACAAGAGTTACTTGCCCTTAGGCTAGCTCTCCTACTTTTCTCTTCTTACTACTTCCTGCTTCTAAACATGGCGAATTAAACATGTCGAGTTTGTATCCTGTGTTCAAGCTTCGTGATTAAACTTCATAACGTGAGAATGTATGACAGCCAGCAACGTCTCATTATATCTTACAACATTTACTGTATGAAACAGTAAAGATCAACATCAACATTATGTTTTCTTAAGTATTTCTGCAAGGTGGTAATCCATATTTGGTTTCTTGAGCTCCCAGGGTGGAACCAGCGGTTTGTACTCTCAAAAGATCTACTTTGATAACACCATGTCTGTTTTCAGAGTATTTAGAATTTGGAGGAAATGAGGCCTTAAGGCTACTTGTAATACCGCCAGATGATATGGTTCTGGCTATTTCATCGACAGCTAGGTGGAAAATTCAAAATAAATTATATAATATCGAACGTTAACTTCACTTCAAACAAAAGATCGCGTGCTATCTTATGTAGTTCACGAATAAAATGAATTTTAGTAAGCTAGGTTACCTGTTTTCACTGGGAATGTTGTGATAGTACTTTTAAAAATCGAGGGACCGCACTTTTAAAGTGCCGAAAGCAAAAAGCTATTCCGCAACTCAAAACAAGGTGGTTAGTCCTACAGTCGATACAGCCGTAGGGGGAATGAAATGTTAGAGAGTTCACAAATTACGTAACGCAATTGTTTTTTACATTTTCAGCCCCCCCCCCTCCCCCCCTCTTTCCTCCCCCTCTCTCTTCCTCCCCCCCCCCCCCTTTCTCCCAACCCGCCTCGTACCGTGTGCGTAACAAAAACTCACGCCATTTCAGAAACCAAAGTGTAAGATCTCGGCAACCCCCCCCCCTTTTTTTTTTCTTCGCGTTACGTAATTTGTGAACGGCCCCTTAGAGATATGGGCCGACCAGTTCCCTTCCTCGCTACTTTTGGCGATCCTAACTCAACAGCAGAGTCAGGTATCCAATTAGAGCTGGGTAGACTGTAGCGTCAGAATTGGATTTTGGAACGTCAGAACTATGAATGAGGCAGGAAAGAGATGAGGAACTACAAATTACATATCCTGTGAATAAGCGAGAGCAGATGGACAGGGACGGGGAGAATAAAAACAGCTACAAGGGGAAACAGTACTTTATTCTGGTAGAGAGGATGCTCAGCACAACGAAGGTGTAGCCATTATCCTGAAGAAAGAAATGGAAAGGTCTTTACTGGAATGGAAACCCATCAACAACAGACTGATAAGAACAAAGACTGAGAGGAAGATTCACCAACACCACAATTATACAATGCAATGCACCAACAACGACAGCGATGAAGATATCAAGGACGAGTTCTATCAACAGGCAGAAAAGGAAATGGAAACTGCACCCAGTTGATAAGTTAGGATAAAGTTTCTCAACCACTGTTCCACGTAACCTCCGCGAGAGGTAGTCAGGGGTTCCGTGAGAGGTAGTCAGGGGTTCCCCGAGAGATCGTGATTAAACTTGTGTTACATTTTATATCCTTTATGGGGACAAGGAACAACGCAAAAGGAGTAGGCTTATACGTTCGCCAAAACAAACAGATCCACAGAAAAAAAATCATTCTCTATTCAAAAGAGCACTGACAATTATTATTGGATTATTATATTTACAACTTACTGATAACACTAACATACCGTGAGCTGTAGATATCATAATTTTTAATGCAGTGGTTTCCTAAGACCTGAAAATTATTTCAAGGGTTCCTGCAGGATAGAAAGTTTGAGAAAGGCTGAGTTAGGACACCATTAACATGTTGCAATTTACAGCCAACGTTGCAGATCATTTCAGCTCACTGGTTATATGCTTGAAAATTATAAATATTAACTTCTTTGTCTTGCTTTAACAAACCTCTGTTGCGAATACATTGTAATGTATTGAGTATTGGTTTCTACTTTTCTAGAATAACCAATACGAGGGAAGGCTATGCTGCAGGATTGTCAGTTGGGTAGCGCTATAAAATAAAGATGTGAATTGTTAACGTTTCGTCTTGTTTTTTTTTAATATTCTGTTATAGGCGACAGTGCAGAACGTGACATACATCATGTGATTATTATTATTACATATAATCTGCAGACAGAAACAAGAGATAAAGAGGAAAACCCGAGGTCTGCACGTATCAAACAAATAAGGGGGACGGAGTGGCTAAGAAATTCTAAAGGTTTCCGGTTCGTTTCCAACACTGGGAATATAATTGATGAAAATTTGTTTCAGAACCAGTAGTCCCAATGATGTCATATTCCCCCTGATCTTCTGTGTAGTGAGATCGGATGCTCTCTTTCTCGGATCAGTGAAAAAAATAGGATATAGAAACGTATTTATACAATGTGTGATTCCTGTGTACACACTTTGGGATCCTCGCCGGTGCTACGGAGTTCATGCACTGTGCTGAGATCCTCCTTGTATGATCTAAGGGAGGAGATTGGAGCACTGATGGAGTTGTCCGTGTGCACTGAATATGATCCTTAAAACCAAACTAAACCAAAACAAATAAATAAACAAATATAGGTCAATGACAGACACTCGTAAGACAGAAAGGAGGACGACCCCAAAACAACAGAAACGTAGTGATACGCTCACTAGTGAATGGAACCAGGGACTATTCGAACAACACGATCCCAACCTATGCTATCTTTTGTAGTTGATCTTCTCTACGATCTACCAGATCGAACTAACTTTCTGTGTTATTTTGTTTATAACCACTAATAGGAAATTTACATAGGTGACCGAGTCTATAAATATCTGGGTGTTTCCCGGTCATATACTTGAAAGATGCGTATCATAATCGCCCGCTTAAAATCTCCAAGGAGCAAAGGCCTTCAGCAAACTTAAGCCAAGAGTTCCTATCCCGTGCCATCCGCGCCGTGTCTTCCACGTGTATTTTATTTGTCTCCAGCCATTCTCTCCGTGTGTTTTTCTGTCTACATCTGCTTTTTTTACCCTGGGGATTCTGTAACAAAGACTTCCTTAAATCCTATATATAAAATCCCAGCTTTTTCTGTCTGTACGTCTTCTTCTTCTTCTTTGATCCTTAGCCGCCGACCGTCAAAGCAGTCAGTGGCCAACACGCCTAGTGGCGTCTTGTAGGGCAACAACAAATTGATTCCACTTTGCTCGGTCGGTGGCCATCCTTCGTACAGTGCCCCAACTCTGGTTCATTCTTGTCTGTACGTAACGCTCCCTAAAATAGTAACACGCAACAAAGAAAAGTGCGCAAAACACGTTGTGCATGCGCCATGTGAACAGCGTGCGTGTTCAGACTTTTTTTTAACCTCGGATGTAAAACAAATATTTTGGTTTTTTTAATACTCTCCCGAAAATAGTAACACTCGACAAAGAAAAGTGCGCAAGTGTTGGTGTGCATGCGGGGGCAAACATTTGAACATGTTGGAATCATTTTGAACGAGCCAGTCTTCTCTCGTGGACAGCTGTACGTTGCACTGTCTCGATCGAGAAATCACAACAATGTAAAAGTACAAATTAAACAAACAGGAAATCAAGGTGCTCTTTTAATGGACAATCGAATGTTCACAACTAACATTGTTTTTCCAAAAGTATCTGAATAATTAAAATTGCAGTTAGGTATTGGTGCTTTTGAATTTAATTCCCGTCTTATGACGGGCTTTTACACTAGTCTCTCTCTCTCTCTCTCTCTCTCTCTCTCTCTCTCTCTCTCTCTCTCTCTATATATATATATATATATATATCCCAGCTTTTTCTGTCTGTAAATAACGCCCGAAAGTAGTAACACTCGACAAATAAAAGTGCGCAAAGCACGGTGTGCAAGCGCAATTTGAACAGGCGTGCATGTTCGGACTTTTTTAACCTCGGATGTAAAACAAATATTTTGGTTTTTTTAATAGTAACACTCGACAAACAAAAGTGCGCAAGTGTTGGTGTGCATGCGCCAATAACATCTCACTGTGAACGGCTTGCACGTTCAGACTTTAACACCGGATTTTAAAACAAAATTGTTGTAAAATTTCCACATGTGTTTCCTCCAAAAAAGTTGAGTGTAAGTAAAGAAAATGGACAACGAAACACCCCAAGAGCGTCGTATGCGCTTGAATCGTAAACGTCAGCAAAGATGGCGCAGTCGCCAAAGTCAAGAAACACTTCAACGAGTGCAACAAGAAATTGCTGCTCGAGTGTCGCAAATAAGAGCACGTGAAACTCATGAACAAACTCGAACCAGACGTGCAGTGGATCTGACTGCTAAGCGACAATGCCGAGCTCGAGAGACTGGTGAACAAACCCAAGCCAGACGCGCTGCGGATCTGGCGGCACACCATCAACGCCAAACTGTAGAGACTCTTGAGCAGACTCAAGCCAGACAAGCAGCAAGTTTAGCAGCATACCGACAATCGCAAGAAGCCATTAGTGAAAGTATTCGTGACGAGTTTCGACAGGCAAACGAAAATCATATTTGTGTTCATAGCTGTGGCTCGATGAATGCAATTTGCCAATTTTGCGGTTCTCATAATTTTGTCTAGGAACGCCCATCGGATGGAAGGTTCAATAGCTGTTGTCACAAAGGGAAAGTAAAATTGGAGAAGCCAAAAGATGCCAACGGACACTCTTTAGAATATCCGGAATTTCTGCAGCAACTCATGAGTAATCCAATTCATCCTCACTACAGCAATTTCCGTGAAAACATTCGCTCATATAACAGTTCTGTGTCATTCGCTTCAATGGGAGGAAAATTAGCATCTCTCCCAGGACGCGGTCCTTACGTTTTTCGTGTTCACGGACAAATATATCACCGCACTTCTGATCTTCATCCACAACAAGGTAAACCACGCAAGTTTGCTCAATTGTACGTCATGGACAGCACACAGGCTACAGCAGAACGGATGACCTTGCCGGAAAATAGCAATTGCTTGCCTGTAGTCATTCGTGAGATTGATAGATTTCTTCGCGCAAACAATAGAATCGCCGACAGCTTTCGCATGCTGAAGGATATCGAATGTGAGGAGATCCAAAAGGCTGATCGAAAAGGAAGACAGCTCCCTGTCATCAGTATAGTCCTGCGTCGAGATCGTCGGTCGGATCAAAGGCGTTACAACACGCCTACATCGAATAAAATTGCAATGGTGTTTATCAATGCTGATGGCGAGCCACCATTAGAAAGGGACATTCGCATTTATCCGATCAATCCTCGAAATCCAGATCAGCGATTCGTTCACATCAACATTCTCAGCCCTAATTTGGATCCAATGACGTATGCTATTTTGTATCCTTACGGAGAGCCCAGATGGCAGCCGAAAATGCAAACTGAAGGCTACGCAGAGAACGAGCAGCACATACGAAAAAGCATCACCATGCTTCAGTACAAAGTCGCACAAACAGCAATTATAGATAGTTTTAATCCAATCATCAGCGCCGGAAAGTTGACTCAGCAATGGATTGTAGATTCATATCTACAGGTTGAAGCAAACAATCTCAACTACGTGCGCTATCGCCAGAACACTTTGAGAGCAGAGCTCTATCAAGGTCTTGCTGATTATATCGCGAACAACGCTGCAAATCTTGGCGTCCAACCTGGTGTTCCAATCATTTTGCCTTCATCGTTTGAAGGTTCCCCGAGAAATATGAGAAAGCGCTGCAACGATGCCATGTAGATTTTTGCAAAATTTGGTTCCATTGATATGTTTGTGACCGTAACAGCAAATCCTAAGTGGCCAGAAATTGAGGAGAATCTTCAGACAGGTGAAATTGCATCAGACCGTCCGGACTTGGTAGCACGCGTATTTAAATTAAAGCTGAAAGCCATTTATGGAAGATTTGACGAAGCATGGTGTTCTTGGCAAAAGCATGGCTCACGTCTACACCATCGAGTTCCAAAAACGTCGCTTGCCACACGCTCACATCTTGATTGTTCTTACAAAATGATGATACATTCAGGACAGCTTCTGCAATTGATCGCATTGTGTCTGCTGAGCTTCCAGACATTCAAGCCGAGCCAAGACTTTTTAAGATCGTCACTCGCTGCATGATGCACAGTCCTTGCGTTACTGCAAACACTGGAGCACCATGCATGGAGAACAATGCGTGCAAGAAAAAGTTTCCTAAAGACTTTCAAATCGAAACACAGGTCAATGTAAAATGGATATCCCTTATACCGTCGACGTCCAGGAGTTACAGCGGTTGTGAGAGGAGTTGAATTGGATAATCGCTCTGTGATCCCTTACAACAAATACTTGCTCTTAAAATATAACTGCCATATAAATGTTGAGATTTGTTCGTCAGTGAAGGCGGTTAAATATATTTATAAGTATATTTACAAAAGATATGACTGTGCAAATGTCGAGATAATGGAGGGGGGACAACGAGTTGCACACGATGAGATTACCAACTACATTGATGCTCGATATGTAAGTGCATGTGAAGCAATGTGGCGCTTACTGGAATTTACGATGCACGACAAATCTCATGCGGTCATAAGATTGCCTGTTCATCTTCCACAACAATAGAGAATAACATTTGAAGAGTGGCGTGATGAAGAACCTTTAGCAGCAGCAAGATCAAGCATCACCAAACTTACAGCTTGGTTTGCATTAAATTCTGCAAATCCTGATTCTTGAAAATTCCTCTACACTGAAATTCCAATTCATTACGTCTTCAAAAGTGGACATTAGAATCGAAGACAACGTGGAGCCAATAAAGTGATAGCAAGAATGTACACTGTTGCCGCGAATGATCAAGAAAGATTTTACTTGCGTTTGCTTCTTTTGCATGTTGCGGGTGCTTCCTCATTTGATGATCTGCGTACAGTCGATGGAGTTACTTATGTAACCTTCAAGGAAGCAGCATTTCATCGACATTTATTTCCTCTGATGAAGAATGGGTTAAGTGTTTGGACGAAGCTGTGATTTTTCAAATGCCTTATCAGATACGCCAATCCTTTGCTTTAATTTGTGTTTATTTTTTACCAACAAACGTATTATTGCTTTGGGAAAAAATCAAGTTGGACATGGCTTTAGATTTTCTGAAGGATCATCAAAATGAAGCAGCTTTCAACTTGGCTTTACACGACATCAATTATGTATTTCAGCAGCACGGATTCCATTGAAGTTCATTCCATTTACCCCAACCTAACGGAAAGTATAACGATCCGATTAAATTCAACGCTGTTGAAGAGCAACAAGAAGCTGAGCGTCGCATCATGAGTCTCAATGCTCAACAGATGGCTGCTTTTGAAAGAATAATGCAAGCGATCAATTGTAAGAACATTCCTGATCGTTGTTTTTTTCCTGGATGGTACTGGTGGTTCTGGGAAAACATACCTATACAACACGTTGATGTGTTTTATTAGAGGTAAAGGAGAAATAGTTCTTCCATTTGCCACAACTGGGATTGCTGCAACTCTGATGAAAGGCGGTCGCACTGTTCATAGTGGATTCAAGCTACCAGTTCAAATTTTAGAGACTTCCGTCTCTAAATATGAAGCAAACATCTGAGCCAGCTGATGAAATTTGCCAAGCGAAGCTCATTATTATTGACGAAGTAACAATGTTACCAAAGAATGGACTGAGATGCATTGATCTGCTGCTACGCGAGCTTATGCAAAATGACAATCCGTTTGGCGGTAAAGTAGTTGTCATTGGTGGTGATTTTCGCCAAACGCTCCCAGTTGTTCCGTAAGGAAAGCAGACAGACATAATCGAAGCATGCATCAAATCAAGTGAGCTGTGTCAACACTTCGCAAAGGTCTCATTAGTCTCAAACATGCGAAGTGAAGGACGAGACGCTTTCAATAAGTGGTTGCTTGACGTCGGTGCCGGCGCTCTTCCCCAAATCAAAGGTTTGTGGCACAATGTCATTGAGATTCCAGATGATATGGTCATTCGCGATGAAAACATTATTAACATTATTTATGGTGAAAATTTATCAGCACTTTCGATGGAAGAACTATCACAACGAATCATTTTGTGCACCAAGAATAACGAGGCTTTAGATCTAAACAGATATATTATAACAAAACTTCCGGGTGAGCTAAAAATCTATTACAGGTCTGATGAAATAGTATCTGAAGATCACAGTGATGTGATGAACTATCCGATGGAGTTTCTTCATTCGCAAACACCATCAGGTATGCCTCCTCATGTATTGGCTTTAAAAAAATGGTGCCATCGTTATGCTTCTCCGCAATTTGAATCCGAAAAAGGATTGTGCAATGGAACGCGATTGATCATTCGAAAATGTCATTGCAATTTCTAACTGCGGAAGTGTTGTCAGAATCACATAAAGGAGATATTATCAACTTTCCGCGACTCGACATGGCCCCTAGCGATGTGAATTTACCATTCATCCTGAAGCGTCGCCAATTTCCAATCATTCCATCATTTGCGATAACCATCAACAAATCTCAGGGGCAAACATTTGATCATGTTGGAATCTTTTTGAACGAGCCAGTCTTCTCTCATGGACAGATGTACGTCGCACTGTCTCGATCGAGAAATCCTAACAATGTAAAAGTACAAATTAAAACAACAGAACATCAAGGTGCTCTTTTGATGGGCAATCGAATGTTCACAACTAACATTGTTTTTCCAACAGTATCTGAATAATTAAAATTGCAGTTAGGTATTGGTGCTATTGAATTTAATTCCCATCTTATGACGGGCTTTTACACTACTATAATTCCATAAGCCCTCAGTATTTTCCATAAACTGTCCCTATGTATACTGTCAAAAGCCTTTTCAAAATCAACAAAATTAATGCACAGCTGTCTCTACCATTCTGAGCACTGCTCTATAATGTTCCTGAGGGTGAATATATGATCTGCACATCTTCTGTTCTTTCTAAAACCCGCTTGTTCTTTCCTCATGTTATGGTCAACTGCTTTTGAAATTCTCTGGATGATTATCCTGCCTAGTATTTTGCTGGGAACTGAGTGAAGAGTAATTCCTCTCCAGTCGTTGCAGTCTGCAAGGTCGCCCTTCTTAAGCAATTTGACAATTATTCCTTTACTCACTCTGTTAGTGTTGTCTCAGTTTCCCAGACTTGTGCAAATAGTGGTTCTAATCTGCTGCAAGTTCAGGGTCTGCCTTGAATAACTCGGCACTTAGATTGTCGTGACCAGGCGCTTTTCCATTTTGTAACCCTTTGATAGCTGTAATGATTTCTTCTTTTCGTGGAATGTCTGTATTTACGTCTAAGTCACTTTCAGCCTCAGGAACATTCAGCTGAGTTTCCGGTGGTTCCTTATTCAGTGTTTCTCTAAGTGCTCTGCCCATCTTGTTTCCTGCCCCTGTGCTGTGGTGATGAGATTTCCTTGCTTGTCTCTTACTAACTTTATGTTGTTTGCACCTCGTTTTCCACTGATACTGATAGTTATTTTATAAACTGTGCTTTGTTCATTTTTCAGTGCTGCCTCTTCTGCCTGTCTTGCAAGGTCATCCAGAAATGTCCTTTTGTTAGCACGGGTTTGACGTTTTACTTCCTTGTCCAGCTGACTGTACTGTTCATTATATATTGCCTTTAACCTGGGAGACTTAGCTTATGTTTTCTTTCTTTTCATTTCCCTTCTCTTCGCTATGGTGTTTAGCGTTTCTGGTGTTATCCAGTCTTGGCTCTTTCTTTCCTGGAATCCAAAGCATGACTTGCTGCTTTCCTTGTATATTGTTGAGATGGTGTTGAATTTCTGGTCGACATCATCGGTCTCTGTTCTTTCCTGGCTTTTGGTAATCTGATATCGTCTCGTTACGTCGACCACGAAAGCTTTTCTGGTGAGGGGTCCTTAAGTTTCTTGATGTTATATCTTTTCTGTTTGACTGCAACTGGTCCAGCAGCTCTGAGTTTCACCTTCAGTCTTGCTACTACTAGATGATGATCACTTCCCACATCTGCAACTCTTCTTACTTTCACGTCTTGTAGTGCATGTCTCCATCTGCCATTGATCATTATGTGATCATCTGGTTTCTGTCTCGCCCGTTTGGTGATTCCCACGTTAACTTGTGCACTTCTTTGGGTGGAAAAAGTGTTCCTTCAATGACCAGGTTGTTAATACTGCAGAAGCTTATTAATTTGTCCCCATTCTCATTTATTGTTCCACTGCCGCATTTCCCCATTAATGTTTCGTTATAAAAATTGTGTGTTCCAACTTCTCCCATTACTATAATAAGATCGTACCTGGGTGCAGTTTCCATTTCCTTTTGTACCTGTTGATAGAACTCGTCCTTGATCTCTTCATCGCTGTCGTTTGTTGGTGCATAGCATTGTATAATTGTGGTGTTGATGAATCTCCCTCTCAGTCTTGTTCTTATCAGTCTGTTGTTGATGGGTTTCCATTCCAGTAAAGACCTTTCCATCCCTTTCTTCAGGATAATGGCTACATCTTCGTTGTGCTGACCATCCTCTCTACCAGAATAAAGTACTGTTTCCCCTGTAGCTGTTTTTAATTCTCCCCGTCCCTGTCCATCTGCTCTCGCTTATTCCCAGGATATGTAATTTGTAGTTCCTCATCTCTGCTGTGATTTTTCTCAGCTTTCCTGCCTCATTCATAGTTCTGACGTTCCAAAATACAATTCTGACGCTACAGTCTACCCAGCTCTAATTGGGTACCTGACTCTGCTGTTGAGTTAGGATCGGCAAAAGTAGCGAGGAAGGGAAGTGGTCGCCCCATTTCTCTAAAATGTTAAATTGTCAATCTTGCCTCTTACTAATGTAATATTGTTTGCACCTCGTTTTCCGCTGATGGTTTTGGTTATTTTGTATACTGTGCTTTGTTCATTTCTCAGTGCTGCCTCTTCTGCCTGTCTTGCAAGATCGTCTAGGATATTCCTTTTGTTGGCTCGGGTTTGGCGTTTAACTTCCTAATCCAGCAGACTGTACTGTTCGCTATATAGTTGCTTTAACCTGGGGGACTTCGTTTCTGTTTTCTTTCTTTTCATTTCCTTTCTCATCGTTATGGTGTTTACTGTTTCTAGTGTTATCCAGTCTTGCTTCTTCCTTTCCTGGAATCCCAGGCATGATTTGCTGCTTTCTTTATATATTGTTGAAATGGTGTTGAATTTCTGGTCTACGTCATCAGACGATGTCTTTTCCTGACTTTTGGCAATTTGATATCGCTTCTTTATATCAGCCACAAAAGCTTTTCTGGTAAGGGGGTCCTTCAATTTGCCGATGTCAAACCTTTTCTGTGTAGTTACAGTTGGTCCAGCAGTTCTGATTTTCACCTTCAGTTTTGCTACGACAACATGGTGGTCACTTCCCACATCTGCACCTCTTCTTACCTTCACATCTTGTAATGCGTGTCTCCATCTACCATTAATCATCATGTGGTCTTTCTAGTTTCTGTCCCGGCCATTTGGTGATTCACATGTTAATTTGTGAATTTCTTTGTGTGGGAAAAATGTTCCTCCAATGACCAGGTTGTTAATGCTTACTTACTTACTTACTTAGTCGTTCCCATTCTACTGTGAGGTGTAGAGGTTTGGAAAAGAGAGCGCCAGACTATCCTATCGGCTGTCTTCATCCTGGCCTGGTTCCATTCTAGTCCTCGGTCCTTCAAAGATTGTCTAATGTTGTCCTCCCAGCGGACTCTTGGTCGTCCTGGGGGTCTGGATCCTTGGCTCTTTGTTTCCCATGCTTGTCGTGGTAGCCGGTCTTCTCCCATTCTGCAGACATGGCCAAACCATCTTAGTTGGGACTGTTCTACTTGGGTCTGCAGGGGGTGGGATTTAAGGCCTTGACGTATCGTCTGGTTGCGTACCATGTATCTTCTTGTTACTTCAACCACCTTCCTCAGATACCTCATTTCTGAGGTTTGGATCTGGCGTTTGTGGGTTGTAGTCATTGCCCATGACTCGCATCCATATGTCAAGACTGGGACATAGGTGGAGCGGTATACAGCCATCTTCGTTTTCTTACCAACCTCTCTCTTGCTGAGGAATCCTTGATTTATGGCCTGAAAAAGTCTCCCAGCTGCTGCTTTTCGAGTGGCCAACTCTTCTTTGATGCCTCCGTTTCGGTCAATAATAGCTCCGAGGTATTTAAAGTGGTCTACCTGCTCCAGGACCTGTTCTCCCAGCTTAATCTGATGTCTTCTTTCTTCTCGTGATATCACCATGGATTTTGTTTTAGAGCTGCTTATGACCATCCCTCTCTTCTCCAGCTCTTCCGTCCAGACTTGCAGGTTGGATTGGAGATGTGCCTCTGATTTAGCAATCAGGGCAACATCATCAGTAAATGCCAGCTCCGAAATACAGACCTGTCTCATCTTCCAGTACCCCACTGAATACTTTCTTGTTCTCTCCTTACATGCCTTAATGACATCGTCCATGAGGAGTATGAAAAGGTAAGGTGACAGGATATCACCTTGTCTTACACCAGTGGTGGTCCTGAACTCTTCTGACTTATGGTTGTTAATGCTACAGAAACTTATTAATTTATCCCCATTTTCGTTTGCTGTTCCGCTGCCGCATTTCCCCATTACTCTTTCATTATATGTATTGTGTGTTCCAACTTTCGCATTGAGGTCTTCCATTACTATGATAAGATCGTATCTAGGTGTGTCTTCCATTTCTTTTTGCAGTTGTTGATAGAATTCATCCTTGACCTCTTCGTTGCTGTCATTTGTTGGTGCGTAGCATTGTATTATTGTGGTGTTGGTGAATCTCCCTCTCAATCTTATTCTTATCAGTCTGTTGTTGATGGGTTTTCATTCCAGTAATGACCTTTCTATTCTCTTCTGTAGAATAATGGCTACACCTTCATTGTCCTGTCCATCCTCTCTGCCAGAGTAAAGTACTGTTTCTCCTGTTGCGATTCCCAGTAGAAGGTATTTAATTTATGGAAATATTTTCAGAACCAATGGTCCTAATGATGTCATATCCCCTGGTCTCATGGGTAGTGAGATCGGATACCTAGCCTTCTCGTATATGGATAAAAAATGTAGGAGGTCCCGTGTGCAAGTTGCGCACGTTAAAAATCCCACGGCAGTTGGAAATCGTAAAGAGTAGGCCATAGTGCCGCTGCCCTGGCAAAATTTAAAAATTAGAAACCTACCCACGTAGGCGTCTTCTAGGGCAGCAACAAACTGCTTCCACTTTGTTAGGTCGGCGGCCATCCTTCGTACAGTGCCCCAGCTCTGGTTCATTCTTTGCATCTCGGCCCCCACAGTTCTCCGCCAAGTTGTTTTGGTCGGCCTCTCTTTCGCTTTCCTTCAAGGGTCCATAGCATAGCTGTTCTTGTAATGGCATCGGGGTCTCTTCTGAGGACATGACCAACCCAACTCCAGCGTCTGCCAGCTATGATGGTGTGAATGTCCTCTTGCTTTGGTTTGGTTTTAAGGACTATCTTCATTGCACATGGACAACTCCATCACTGCTCCGATCTCTCCCCTTAGATCACACAAGGAGGATCTCAGCACAGTGCACGAACTCCGTAGCACCGGCGAGAATTCCAATGTATGTATATAAGAATATATATATATATATATATATATATATATATATATATATATATATATATATATATATATATATATATATATATATATATATATATATATATATACATACATTGGAATTCTCGCCGGTGCTACGGAGTTCGTGCACTGTGCTGAGATCCTCCTTGTGTGATCTAAGGGGAGAGATCGGAGCAGTGATGGAGTTGTCCATGTGCAATGAAGATAGTCCTTAAAACCAAACCAAAGCAAGAGGACATTCACACCATCATAGCTGGCAGACGCTGGAGTTGGGTTGGTCATGTCCTCAGAAGAGACCCCGATGCCATTACAAGAACAGCTATGCTATGGACCCTTGAAGGAAAGCGAAAGAGAGGCCGACCAAAACAACTTGGCGGAGGACTGTGGAGGCCGATATGCAAAGAATGAACCAGAGCTGGGGCACTGTACGAAGGATGGCCGCCGACCTAACAAAGTGGAAGCAGTTTGTTGCTGCCCTAGAAGACGCCACCAGGCGTGATGGCCACTGACTGCTTTGACAGTCGCCGGCTAAGTATCAAAGAAGAAAAAGAGATGCTTGCGGTGCACCCTGGAAACAGGCAATCTCTAAGGTCTTGAGTTACCTGGGTATTGCTCAAGGATCGATTGGCCCTACACCGTGATTCCCACTGTGGTGTAACATGATGAGAACCCAGCAATACACACTAAGCTAGGGAAAATGACTCGAGTTCTAGATTTAACTCAGGCTTTTACCTGGTTTATTGCATGCATGACGATCCAATAATGGACAGATGACAGGTGATGGGAGCTGGAAGGTGGTCCTGTGCAGAACGTGACAATTCCTTGAGAAAGCCCAGATGTACTGTACGCTGCTCTTAGGTTCTTTCTCCATGTTAGTTTAAAACCAGACGTGAGAATTCTTTAAATGCATACTGAGCCGGGATGGAGTGCCCGGGAAAGTAACTAGAACTCATGACTCCAACTCAGCAAATTCCGGAGTGGCAGACATGCCACAGGAAAACCAAGATCTATACTGTAGATCAGTGTTTCTCTACCTTTTTGAGTTCACGGCACACTTTTCAATTTTCTAAAAATTTGCGGCACACCTATCTGACCCTGCGCCGGAATAAAAAATTACAATGATATATACTAAATTAAATACACTAATTTGGGTTCTTTAGAATAAAGAAAACTCTCAATTTGATTTTCTTTTAATTGTTTAAAATAGTTTTGAAGTATATCTATTTTTGTTCAAAGCAGTTAATAGCTCCAACTGTTATTGAATAGAAATCCTGGCTATAACGAAAACGAAGAAAAAAGGACAAGGAGTCATGGATCTCGATGGCAACACGTTGCTCTACAGTGGTGTACCCATATCTGAAAGAGCTAAAGGGGGCGTGGGTTGCATTGTGGCCCAAAATCAAAAAGATAGTATCAAGGGATGGAACTTTGTCTCGGAGCGCATTATGGTTGTAAAACTAAAAGAAGGAGAAACCATAGTCAACCTGGTCATAGTGTATGGGCCAAATGAGGATGAGAGAGCAGAGGTCAAGGAGGAATTCTTCGAGCTGCTTCAAAGGACAGTAGATGACTGCCTAGATGAAGTTATCATGCTCGGAGATTTTAATGCCAGAGTTGGAAATGACCATGCTAGATGGGGTGGAGTTATCGGAAGATATGGAGAAGATACTCTCAATGACAATGGAAAGCGACTCCTTAGATTCTGCAGTGAGCAGAATCTGATCATTACAAACACAAAGTTCCCCCATAAGCGCATACATGCATACACTAGATGTGAACCAATCAAGAATGAGAAGTCAGTGATCGACTATGCCATTGTTCGGAGAAGCTCATTCAGATATGTCCAAGATGCAAGAGTCTGGAGGGGGCCAGAGATTGGAAGTGATCACTACCTGCTAACAATCAAACGAACAACTGAAAGAGTTGCTCAGCCTAGGAACTGCCCAACATCACGCAAGAAACCAAGTAAACGAGCAGGAGAAATGAGCATTAGGACCTACAAGCTGAGAGAGCCAGAAATTAAGACCAGATATCAGGGGCTAATTGCTACAGCAGTGAGCAACACAGAACGACCCGATGACTTGGAAACCCTCTGGAATAAATTCAAGGATATCATAAAGACAGCTGCTGCAGAAGCATGCGGTGAAGTCCGACTTGGGAACCAGAGAAAGAGGACACCTTGGTGGACAGAGGAAGTCAAAGAGAAAATAAGAGAGAAGAAAATGGCATGGAAACAATACTTAGGAGCTAAAAACACAACAGGACAAATGGAAAAATATAGAGAATATGTGACACTCAGAACAGAAGCAAAGAACAAAGTGCTAGCAGCAAAACAGAAGTCCTGGGAAGAATTTGGAGAAAAGCTAGAAAAAGATGCACAAGAAAACCAGAAATTGTTCTATAAGACCCTAAAGAACATGAGGAAGGAAAAACAATGCCCTCTCAAATTTATAAAGGACAAGCAAGGCAAATTGCTTACTGCCCCGAAGGAAGTAATGGAAAGATGGAAAGAATATTTCTCAGAACTCCTGGATGGTGAGCATGGTGAAGCATCAGAAATGATAACCACTAGCACAGAAGAGAAAACCAATGATGGTGAAGATGACATAAAGATGGAAGAACTGAGGGCAGCACTAGAGAAAATCAAGATGGGCAAAGCAGCAGGGCATGATGGTATAACACCAGAAATGGTTAAGTACATGGGAGCATCAGGCGACCTATTACTCTTAAAGGTCCTACAGGCAGCATGGTGCAACAAGACCATACCAAAGGATTGGGAGATTGCCATCATAACACCAATTTTCAAAAAGGGTGACAATCGACAATGTGGAAACCATAGAGGCATATCCCTTCTCAGTGTCCCTGGTAAAATCTACTCTAGAATCCTAGAGCAGAGACTCCGACGCCTAGCTGAGCCACAATTGGATGAGGTCCAGTGCGGATTCCGAGCAAACCGAAGTACTCAAGACCTAATCTTCACACTCAGACAGCTGAGTGAAAAGGCCCTTGAGTATAAGAGTGAGATCCATCTTTGTTTCATAGATCTGGAAAAGGCGTTTGACAGGGTCCCCTGGAGCAAACTTTGGGACTGTTTGGCAAGGAAGAATATTCCAGCACCTCTGATTCATGCTATACAGAGCTTCTACAAGTCTTGCAGAAATTATGTGAGGACAGCAAACCATAAGTCAGAAGAGTTCAGGACCACCACTGGTGTAAGACAAGGTGATATCCTATCACCTTACCTCTTCATACTCCTTATGGACGATGTCATCAAGGCATGTAAGGAGAGAACAAGAAAGTATTCAGTGGGGTACTGGAAGATGAGACAGGTCTATATTTCGGAGCTGGCATTTGCTGATGATGTTGCCCTGATTGCTAAATCAGAGGCACATCTCCAATCCAACCTGCAAGTCTGGAAGGAAGAGCTGGAGAAGAGAGGGATGGTCATAAGCAGCTCTAAAACAAAATCCATGGTGATATCACGAGAAGAAAGAAAACATCAGATTAAGTTGGGAGAACAGGTCCTGGAGCAGGTCGACCACTTTAAATATCTCGGAGCTATTATAGACCGAAAGGGAGGCATCAAAGAAGAGTTGGCCACTCGAAAAGCAGCGGCTGGGAGACTTTTTCAGGCCATAAATCGTGGATTCCTCAGCAAGAAAGAGGTTGGTAAGAAAACGAAGATGGCTGTATACCGCTCCACCTATGTCCCAGTCTTGACATATGGATGCGAGTCGTGGGCAATGACTACAACCCACAAAAGCCAGATCCAAACCTCAGAAATGAGGTATCTGAGGAAAGTGGTTGAAGTAACAAGAAGAGACATGGTCCGCAACCAGACGATCCGTCAAGTCCTAAAATCCCATCCGCTGCAGACCCAAATAGAACAGTCCCAACTAAGATGGTTTGGCCATGTCTGCAGAATGGGAGAAGATCGGCTACCACGACAAGCATGGGAAACAAAGAGCCAGGGATCCAGACCTCCAGGACGACCCAGAGTCCGCTGGGAGGACAACATTAGACAATCTTTGAAGGACCGAGGACTAGAATGGAACCAGGCCAGGAAGAAGACAGCTGATAGAATGGTCTGGCGCTCTCTCTTCCAAACCTCTACACCTCACGGTAGAAGGGGAACGACTAAGTAAGTAAGTAAGTAAGTTATTGAATGAATTCAAGCTGTAAGATCAGTTTTATATTACATGATCACTAAAAATATACTTCATGTAGTAAATTTACAAAGTTTTTGCGGCACACCGCTTGAGAAACACTGCTGTAGATTATGACAAAGGAAATCATAAACAGTGACTAAATCAGCAGCCCTAATTCAACACCATTGTTATACTTTTTGTCCCCTCTATACACACATTGTTTTAATGTTATGCCTGCTGTCTGCTTTACACACACGTTTGCTTCTGTCATACCTGTTTTCCTCTCTACACAAAACACACTTTTTATGTTACAGTATAAGGTATTTGTGTATCTTTCCCTTCTTATTTTTTTAGCTGATGGAAAACTTTTCTTGTGATGTGATCCAGGAAATGTGTGACTTATATTAACTAATTAATTGACAACTTTCTCCTGTTTCTCTGAGGACATCCTCATTCAATTTCTGGTTGTCCAGCGTATTCACTGCGTTCTACACATAACTACATCTCTGCTGTCTCTAAATCTCTGTCGTCCATTTATTATTGTTCAAGACTTCTTGTTACTGTTTAACTAGGGCTGCTAAGCTTCTCGCTCTTTTGCAACCAACACCAAGTTGAAGGCTTATTGATATTATCTGCACTGTAGATCTAGGTTTTTCCTGTGGATTTTCCGCTATGTCCGAAACGTGTCGAGTTAAAGTCACGAGATGCATAAGTCCTAGCTAGACACATCACCAATTTTATGTTGTTGTTGACCCCACTGATCACTGTAAACGGAGTATTTTGTTGGTGAGAATGCCTTTCATGCTACAAGTTGATTTTGTCCTGTACAGTTCTTTGCTTATTTTAGTTTGGCATATGCCAGCAAGCTCTCTTTAGTTCCGAGGAGTCTCTGAAGTGACACTGAAAGAATATGTCTACTGTACCCTCAGGAATGTCCTACAAGGTGACTAATATGAGTTTGTGCATAGGGCTGACAACCTCATCATGTAAAACAATTTGCCACAGAAACCGCTGGTGCAAGAGCTTGTGACTGTTTGGTGCAGGCTTCCTGCAGGAACAGCTAGTGGTGGCTGTATGCTCCACAAGGAGCGCATAGGAAAATGCTGATAATCTGTCATCAAGTATTACAGTACTGTAGATCCAAGTTAGTTAAGCTGCTTCGCTTGCTTCAATGAGCTGCCGAAAACAGAATTCCTTATTAAGTTTAGGACAAATAGTATGTGAAGTCCCTATAGGCCAGTGGTTCCCAAACGGTGTGGCGTGCCACACTGATGCGACATGAGAGGATGGCAGGTGTGGCTGGAAGATTAGAAAACAATCAAGGATTTTAAAAAGTTTATATGCCAAAAATAAATATGAAGGTCATTTTCCTATTCATTTTGTTAGATGTGATATAATATAGGAAATATATGTATAGAAACCCATAGAAGTTTCCAGATTTTATTCAGTAATATAATTTATTTTATATCAAATAGATTTTAATAATAATAATAATAAAAAATTGTCAAAAATAAGTAATTTATTCAATAAAGCACTACGAGGAGTTAACTTTTTGTTTCTGAAGGTATTTCTTATCAATAAAAATGGTGGTGTGGCTTGAGCAAATTTTCATTCCAAAAGTGTGTCCCACAGAAAAAAAGTTTGGGAACCATTGCTTTAGGCACATGAGTAAAAAGAAAACAGAAAACAAAGAAGGTAACAGTTGCTTGTAGAACAAGAAAAAAATGAGGCAGGAAAACCACAGGACAATCTTTAATTAATGTCAAATCAAGATATATGACATTTATGACAATTTTTATTCATACAGAAAATACCCCTCATTAAAATAATTGGATGAAAATGTTAACACTGTTTCTCATGGTTCACAACGCCACGAAGTAACAACGAACTGAATGTTCAGTCAACATCTGCAGGTGTTAGCACGAAACAACAAAAATATCTGGGCTTGGATACAAAAATATGCGTAAATCGGTAACATAAAATAGTAATTTAAGAGGGATACATTAATGGGACAGTGTCATATGAATCAAGTGACAAAAGTGAAGAGGTAACACTTTTTAAATGTAGTGTGAAATGGAATATTAAAGTACAAGCTTTTTAGCCAGTTAAATGTGCAAGTATGCATGTTTATCTACTCACTTACTTAGTCATTTCTCTTCTATCTTGAGGTGTGGAGGTTAGCCGGAATAAGCGCCATGCTATCCTATCAGTCTTCCTTTTGGCCTGGTTACAGTCCAGTCCTCAGTCCTTCAAGGATTGTTTAGTGTTGTCCTCCCAGTGAACTCTATTTACATGCATACAAACACTCTCTTAGTAATCTCAATAAGAAATTAGTAAATAAATAAATAAAGGTAATTAACAGATACTCGTTGGACTTAGTAATCTCATACTGTTATGCCATAAGAGGCGACTAACATGAGATGTGCATGGGGATGGCAACCACATCGTGTAAAAGAAATTGCTACAGAAACTACAAGAGCAAATGAATGATTTGTTACAGGCTTGCTGTAAGGTGACCAGGTCCAGTGGTGGTTCTATGCTGTAAGGAACAACAAATATGAAATGGTAATAAGTGATCATCTTCATCATCATCATGTGATGTATTCTCTCCAGAACGTTATCTCCATTACAGCTGCTCTGAATGCATCATGATTCTGGGCAAGTCGACCTGTATCATTCAAAGACAAGTTCAGATTCTCTGTGATGTCCTGGATTCACCGTCGTCTAGGTCGTCCCCTTCTCCTTTTTCCAAGGACCATGCCTTCCATTACTAATTTTCATCATCTTACTGTAACAAAAACTAAGATAACCATTAAACTATGAAGGTAGCACAGGTTGGTATTTTGAAGAACAGGTTACTGCTGGCCAGACTCATGTTACCAGTAAAAATGTTGCAGCTATTTTAATAAGCACTTTTCTGGCATACAGGGGGGTTCCAAAATTGTGGCCTCACACCAAGGGCATACTTAAAGTATTTGGCACCCGGGGTGGATCCTACCTTTGGCTGGCCCCTCCCCCCAGAAAGAAACACGCTTGCATGTATATTTTTAACACTAAGAATTATCATAAAAGGGTCAGATTGACACTCTGATCCTGGCTGTCAGCCGGGGTTGACGAACCCCCTTTGTACACCACTGCCTCACAAACCTCTTTATTTAAAAAAAAAAAAATCAATACTAAATTAAAATTACATTTCTGTTTTCAATGTTGATTACAATCACTGAATACAGTTTGTTAATATTTCTACAAATGTGATTGCAATTAAAGTTATCAACAGGTCAACATTTTTTTTATCTTATCACTCAGCAACAAAGAAGGAAAACAGCCTACATTTTGTTGTTAAAATATAAATGAACACGTTTCATTTTTTCCAAGCCCCGAAAAAGCCTAGACGTGAAAAATGAAAGTGCAATTGCAGAAGATTTTTCCCCCTTTTGTCAGTACATATATTTTATTCTTATTAAAGACATGTAAAAATAGCATTCTTATGTTTGACATGTGTAATGAAAATTGAAATCTGATACCATATCTTTTTCTTTCCTTCCCTTTTTCACTCCTTATGGAGCACGGGTCACTACTGCAGTGGTGCTACCATGCAGGAAACCAACAATAGAAGTTCTTGTAGAGCATGTTTCGGTAACAATTTCTTTTACACAGTGGGGTTTACATCTATCTGGAATAACCCGTCACAATGTAGCTAACCCTTTCCTTCTGGTTTCTTTGAAGTGTTTACTTTTATTTGGTGGGGAATGCAACGTTCAATCAAGACTGAAGTCCATCAGTTATAGCAGATAATAACTGCCATTCAAAAATAAGTGAACTCAGTCAACTCAGGTGCAGTGTTGATAAATACTAAACCCTGAAAAGGACTGCTAATGTCTATCAGCTAGCATGAAGCCTTGATAAGAGCTAGTCCTGAAAAGGACTGCTAGCTAAGTTGGCAACCCGATGTTTGGCCTGCACATGTTTTTGTAGCGAACCTCTTGAAGTCAATGCCCATACAAGGTGTCCGTAAAGTCTTGTGCAACTTTAAACTTGAATAACTTTGGATGTACACATGACAGACACACGCTGTAAACGGCATCCAAAAACATTATTTATCAAGTCTTAATACAATACAACTTCAACAAAACTGCCACCTTCTGTGACAAATCCTTTAGTCTTATTTTCCAACACACAGTTAATCTTTTCTTTTACTGCTGCCATCTTCAATCAGTTACAAGATCTAAATAAAAATTAACTCAAAATTGATAACATTAACATTAAACAAATGCATAAATTATGCTTTTATATCCAGTTTACAGAGTCATTGTGTCATGTGTACATCCAAAGTTATTAAAATTCAAAGCTGCACAAGGACTTCATGGACACCTTGTGTTATTAACTGATACTCAAAATTTGGTTTTGAAATGTAAATAAAATGAAAGCATTTGAAACTTATGAAAGTTTAAACTTTACTTTTTGGCTGATAATTTTTGTCTTCCTTCTATCCCCATGACCCTAATTTGTGTCCTTTCTTCTACTTCAGGCACTCCCTCATCCCCACATTTTCCAGTTTGGGAACCACTTGGATATACTGTATATTATGACTGACCCCTTATACTGATCTTGTAACGCAAGTCATACAAAAATAATATATGCAACATCTGCCTGGGCAAACACTCAACCATCTTTTTCCAGTATTTTTCAAGTACACAAGAGCATTATTTTATTCAAAATAACAAAAGAAAGCCAACAAAGAAACTTACAAAAAAATGCAATATTACACTTTATTACTGATCCACATACATGATAAAAGCGCAACACAAAAATGACAGATGCACATAAAGTGGTAACTTCACAATATTAAAGTACTAAATGTAAGACACAAAGAGTAAACTCCCTTGCCACAAATTTCATGTGTTTTATTGTTTTTAGATGCCTTCAGTGTCAAGGGAATGTTGGAGGCATGCCATTACTTAAGGCTAGCATGTTGTGTGGGAGGATAATGGCAAATATATGCATCTTCAGCTTACAGTTCCCTGTGAAGCAGAGGTTATCAACCAGATGTCTCCAAGTTTTCCTGCTCAGGACATAATTATATCTCTCTCTCTCTCTCTCTATAATTTATATATATATATATATATATATATATATATATATATATATATATATATATATATATATATATATATATATATATATATATATAATAACTGAATCTCTGATGGTTTGAACCAGATTTTAAATCAATAAAAAAACAACTAGTTGATTCTGGTACAATGGACCACCTTCTGCTCTCTATTAAAAAAAAAAAAAAAACACACACACACACACACACAGAGATATTTCAAGATAGTGTATATGTGTATCTGATTTGTAATCAGCTGATGTCATTCTCAGGGGTGCATATGGCAGAGAATAAAATTTGCCACCAAACCAAGTTCTGGGTCCATCTACCAAATCTTGTTGGTCTTCCTCATTCACCTGACTACCCTCTATCCCATGTCTTCCAGAGATCTCTGAGAATGCAAACAGGAAGGAAAGATCCACTGTTCTCTCGGGCATGTCATAAGAAGCATTTACTTCTTGTTTTACTTTTTACACCCGGAAGCGGCAGCCATTTTATGTTTGTTTCATGTTTTCATGGCATGCTCACTGATCGAAGGACACGCTAGGTCTTAGTCAATTTTATACGGGTAGTACCCATTTTTAATTTCTCATGTTTCCTACTTAGTTCTCACTTTCTTTCCTATCCCTGAAAGGGACCTTGTGGTCATTACGTTGGCTACGTTCTTTGTCATTTGTCCTTGTAAGATGAATCACTTTTTAATTTTATTTTCATATCTATCACCGTAAGAAGCAACCAATGTGAGGTTGTGTATGACACTGGCAATCGGATTATATAAATATTAAAATATATAAAACAAATTCCCATATGAACAATCACTGTAAGATCTCAACAGTGCTTTAGCACAGCCTTACTGCAAAATGGCCACTGCAATGGTGGGCCCACGATCTTTAGGGAGCATAAAAGGAGAAAGAACTATCCTTACATAATCTAAATCTAATATGATCACTGAGGGATTCTGGAACATGAAAATGCACATGAACTAACTCACTAAAAAACTTAGCCATCCAAACTTTTCATTGAAACATGGGTATTTTACAGAAGAAAAATATCAAAGTTTGTCTTAAAAAAACTATGGGTATGTTTAAAAGACAGAAGAAATATGGATACAGCAGCTACTGCATGCTGACTAAGACACAAGTTATGAAATATTCAATAATACTAAATCCTATATGAGTAACATTTTGCACACTCCGTGCATTCGTAAAATAACTATAAAACACACAGATATTAGTATGAAATTGGCAAAGATGTCAGCAATATTGATGTTAGCACATATGTATGGCTAGTATTGTACTGTTCTTTTTTTCTGTTTTTCTTAAATTTGTAAATGCTCCATACATCCATGAAAGCACTGTTCCATGCATCCATGAAAGCACTGCTCCATGCTGTGTTAAACATTAACACGACCGACACACAAAACACTAAGTAACACTTTTCACACTTAATCATGTTCCACCAAATTATGAGAATTTTTTTAAAAATCCATTCAGCCACTTCTGCGCTTGCTTTGTCCGCTGGCCTCATTAACTAAAACACATTTCTGATTTATTTATTTCATGTGATTCAAGACGCTTAAATTTGTGTGTTTGTTAAATAAATAAACACCGTTTACTTAAGTTACTCTGCAAAACATATAATAACACCACAGACCACTTTGACAGACCAACAGTTATGTTAACATCATTACTGCATGCCACCATCAATTATTACTCTTAACCATTTTTTTATAATCAATATCTGAAGCGTGACTCATTTTTTTTTTTCACCTTCTATTTACACACTGGATAACCCAAAAAAAATTAAACAGTTACTCACACAATATATAAAAAAAAACTGACAAAAACGTACAATAGAAATGCTTTCGTTTTGTATATATTTATACATACATTCATAATTCAGTCAAATCAATTAAGGAATGGGTTATGATAAAGTACTGTCATGTTAAAAACCACTCCTTGTTTTACGTATAAACCTCTTTCACACAACATAATCACGCTATAATGTCCAGCCTTGTATGCTTAATAATTCTAGTACTATGAATATCAACTACTGGCTTCCTTTTCTTTTGGGACTGTCCACACACACACACAAATTAGAATAAGATATGGCAGATGCATTAGTAACACTTAACTCTCCACAAACTGCTGAGAGAATTAACTAAAAGTTAACATCTTTATTTCAGATTCTAACAGGATCTGAACCTAAATTAACATTTTTCTACTGCATGCACATGGCAGTAAACATAAGATAACTATTGCACTTTAAAATGGTCACAGTACATGGCTCTGACAAAGGTCCAGTTTTGTTAACTTTCGTAGATCAGCATTCTCTGTACTAACTTTACTATAGTGAGAGCATATTTACTTTTTCACAAGGGAAAAAAACCAAACACATCACACAAAATTAATGCCACACGCCAGAGATCAGAAAGATGGTTTCAATGTTATGAAAATAAAATAGGTAATAATATAAATTTATCCAAGGTAATGAAACTGACAGATAGGGGCAAAAATAATGAAGTATCACCAACTATTCCAGTTTTCCATGGTACTAGATAGGACACACACTGAAGAAACCTGCTGATAGCAATTCAAGACAGTCCTTGCTCTGAAATACCCAGTGTAAGAGACAGATCAACAACAAAACAGAGAAGGGAACTGCAGAAGACATCAAATAAATAAAGAAGACACATAAATACCTTAAAAGGATGGGACCATACATGAAGGCATGGCATGAATTGGTTGAAGGCCTAAGCTCCTGAGAGAGCCAAAGGTTAATGCTGATGATGATGTCTCAAGTCCTCCATTTACAACTTGCTGAAGCTAAACAAGCTCAAATGACAGGACATGCTTTATTACTGAATGGGGTACAGACAAGCTAACATTTTATCAACCATACATGACATATCCTTTATAGTTCCCCAGTATCTCTGAAATGGCAAAGAAGGAATAGGAGTAATGCCCCTTTGGGGATCTTGTACAAGGCGCTTAATATGAGGTTGTGCATTGGGCTGACAACCTCATCCTGTAAAATAAATTGCTACAAAAACCTCCGCTACAAGAACATAATACTGCCTGGTGCAGGCTTCCAGTGGGGACCAGCTACAGTGTTGACTACATGCTCTATAAGAAGCGCAAATGAAAATGATGATACATGACAGAATGACAGGAAATAGATAACTTGTTGGAATATCTTTTATGGAGAAACATGTGGCAAAACCTCAAAAAGCTAAGTTAAATCTGTATGTAATCTTAAACCTCCAGCAGCTAATCTAAATCCATCATCTGAAGCCTCATTAATACTAATTTTAACTGTTGTCAACTACATTAATTATGTTCACGTATGATATGAGTATATAAGAACTGCTGTAAGATGGGGGTAAAACGGTAGAATGAGAAAGAACACACACAAATAGTAATACGTCTTACAAGGAGACAGGTCAAGAAAAAAACCTACGTTGTGGCCACAAGGCCTTCGTCAAGGACAGACAAACAAGAGACAGGAGGGAAAGAAAGTGAGAATTAAGTGGAGAACATGAAACTATAGGAGCCGTGGTAAGTACACTGGCTTCCTAGCTCGGTGGTCCATGGTTCAATCCCCAGTTGAGGTGGGATTTTTTTAGACCGCAAAACGGCTCCGGGATCGACCCAGCCTTATGAATTGGGTGCCAGAACAACTCTGGGAAGGTTAAGGCAGCCGGCGTGATGCTGACCACATCACCCCTAATGTGCCGATGATCAAGAAAATACGGGCCATAACACCGTATTCCCAATATGCCTCAATAGGCGTGTAATGGGATCCTTTACCCTTAGCTTACTCCCTAATAGTCTAGTGTCACATGTTGGAGCAAAGATGGCTGCCACTAATAATGTTTCACCACTAATAATGAGTGTCTGATGGATGCTAATATTCAAAGTAAACTCAGCCATCAAACTAGCCATTCTTTTTAAAACTAAATAACAAAAAGTTGTTCCTCGAGGATGGTCTCTGATGAGACAAAGAAAGAATATGATTACTACTACCTAAAGCATGTCATACAAGGCAATTAATATGAGGTTGGGCATGGGGCTGGCAACTTCACCTTGTAAAACAGAGTGCTACAGAAACCACCATTGAAAGGGCCCACAAATGCTTGGTGCAAGTTTACTGTATGGACCAGCTACAGAGCAGTGGCTACCTGTTCTAAATGGAGTGAAAAGGAAAATAGTTATCCTTGAGGACAATCTTATAATTTATAACTTTCTCCTACTAAAACTAAAGTCATGATGATTTGAGTGTAATGAACTGTTCCATCTTTTCCACGGTTAAAAAGGACAACTATTTCAAAATGGAATGTACACACAACTATCTGCTCTTCCTGACAATGAGTAATGTATGTTTATAATGGTGAATATTAAATGAACAAAAACATCCACTCTCAAAAAGCCATCCTCAAACTATCACACTAAGACAATAACAGTAACATCAGCAAAAGATACTTTTTCGTACACTTTCAAATATCAAAAATGTTCAAAGAAAGCAGTGGTCACAAACGATACAAAACGTAAGTCAGTATGATACAAGTCACTTTACTTATAAAATCAATGATTAGATCAATTATTAATCACTTAACATACAAATATCTCATTCAATAAATCTGAACTTATCCTATTATTCAAATAAATATTCACAATGTAGTCCTAAAGAGAAAAAATAGTTACTTTATAATAGATATTCTAAAACAGTGGTTCCCAACTGCGGCTGCGTTATCGATTTGGTATTAAGTGCTTCGATTCTGCTCTGATCCTCCTGTTTTTAAAGATCATATATTATATGAGAAACTTTGTTTTTACAAACTTGTGTTATAGAATATAGACCTATTCTTCTACTGAATAAAAACAGTTAAATGTTTATGGAATTGCGATATTACATATAAGCTGGTAGCCCGCAACTTATATGTAGTTGGAATAATGGTCCTCAGATGTAAAAAGGTTGGGAACCACTGTTCTAAAAACCAAATTCAATGTTTTGAACAAACTGAGACCAAAACACAAACACTGATTAAATTAACTCTTCATCTCCTCCAAATCACAGAGAGTGGACAAGGATTGATGGGCACCCTTATGTATTATTAGGAACCATTCCTTGTGGCCTGTTAATTAATTCTAGGTAATCTTCAAGACACTGCTATATTTAACCTTGTGGCCTGTTAATTAGTTCTAGGTAATCTTCAAGACACTGCTATATTTAACCATGTGGCCTGTTAATTAGTTCTAGGTAATCTTCAAGACACTGCTATATTTAACCATGTGGCATGTTAAATAGTGTCCTGTGTAGCTACACAGGGGTCTCTGAAGAGACACAGAAACAAACAAGACCACTGCACACTCAAGAATGCCCATACAAGGTGACTAATGTGAGGTTTTGCTCCCTATGGGGAATAAAGCCACCACTGCAGCTAGCATCCTAGCAAGAAGCCTGCACAAAGCATTCAATGTTCTTGCAGCAGTGGTTCCAGTAGTGATATGTTTGACATGATAAGATTGCCAGCGCCATGCACAATCTCATATTAATCATCTTGTATAACATGCCTGGAGGCGTATGATGCAACACAGAGAAAGCCGAAAGGAGTCTGTGTTACTGACTAACCTTCTTTCTTCTAGGAGAACTTCCAGATTTAGCCCCTGGAATGTTCGGACATTAAACGAACAAGGGAAAGTGGCACAAGTAGCAGCAGAAATGAGGGAATATAAAATCAAGGTTCTGGGACTGTGTGAAACAAAGTGGAAGGGGGTAGACAAGAAGAAACTCATCACAGGTGAATTGGTGCTGTCCTCAAGACATGAAGATGAAAGTTCACACCACAGTGAAGGGGTAGCTCTTATGTTATCTAAAGAAGCACAGAAAGCACTCATTGAATGGAAAGCCGTTGGACCCAGAATAATAACAGCTACTTTTAAAACAGCTAAAAAGAAAATAAATGTAAATGTCATCCAATGTTATGCACCAACTAATGACAAAGAAGAGTCTGTGAAAGAAGCATTTTATACTAGACTACAGGAAATTATGGAAAAAGTAAAAAAGAAGAGACATCACAATTTTGATGGATGACATGAATGTAAAGATAGGTACAGTCAACTCCGGCTTTGAAGAAATCATGGGAAAACATGGGCTAGGAATAATGAATGAAAATGGGGAACTATTCTCAAACTTCTGTGCTTCAAATCAACTGGCTATAGGAGGAAGCATGTTTCCACATAAGAGAATACACAAGGCAACATGGATATCACCAGACCATAGAACAGAAAATCAGATTGATCATATATGCATAAACAAGAAGTTTAGATCATCATTGCAGGATGTAAAGGAGTAGATGTGGCATCAGGTCACCACCTTCTGATAGCCAAAGTAAAAATGAAACTCAAGAGATATGCAACAATGCAAAATTATAGACAACAATTTAATGTAGGACATCTAAGAAATCAAGAAACAAGAGACACATTTGCGGTCCCAATATCCAACAAATTCCAAGTGCTCCAACAGCTGGAAGATGTAGAGAATACAGAAGACTATTGGCAGCAAATCAAAACTGTATGGAATGAGACATGTGGAGAAATACTGGGGAAAAGGGAACGACAACAAAAAGCATGGATAACAACAGAAACCATCAATAAAAGACAGAAAAAACAAGAAAGCAGATTTAAACACGAGCAAAACCAGAAGTTCCAAAGCCAAGGCTCAAGAAGTGTACACAGAAGCAAACAAAGAAGTAAAAAGAAGTATCAAAAGAGACAAGAGCAAGTATATTGAGGAGTTGGCAAGAGAGGCAGAAGATGCTGCAGCCAAAGGAAATATGAGAGAACTGTATAACAGCACAAAGAAGCTAACAGGGAAGTACGAGCAAACAAGTTGCCTCATAAAAGACAAGAATGGAAAATTGCTCAGCAATATACAAGAGCAAATGAAGAGGTGGACAGAATATTTTGAGGACCTTCTCAATAGACCAGCTCCACAAAACCCCCCCCGGACATCCAGCCAGCAGAAGAGCTACAAATTAACAGTGAAAGACCAACAAAGGAAGAAATAAAGAAAGCCATAAAGCTTCTAAGAGATGGAAAAGCGTCTGGACCTGATGGCATTCCAGCAGAGGCCATCAAAGCAGATATCAACACGGCTACAAAGACGTTATATAAATTATTTTGTAAAGTCTGGGAAAAGGAAGAGATACCAGCAGAATGGAAGGAAGGATATCTGGTTAAGTTGCCTAAGAAGGGAAATTTGCAAGAGTGCACAAATTATAGAGGAATAATGTTACTATCAGTGCCAGGAAAAGTATTAAATAGAATTATCCTTGAGAGATTAAAAGAGTCCATAGACAAGAAACTGAGAGATGAACAAGCAGGTTTTCGACAAAACAGATCCTGTACAGACCAGATAGCCACTTTGAGAATAATAGTTGAACAAAGTCTGGAATGGAATTCACCACTATACATCGGATTTGTGGACTACGAAAAGGCATTTGACAGTGTAGACAGAGAATCACTTTGGAAATTGATGAGGCATTATGGAGTTCCCCTGAAGATCATTAATTTAATAAAGAAAACATATGAAGACATGACATGCAGAGTTCTTCATGAAGGACACCTTATAGAACCATTTGGGATAAGAACAGGAGTGCGACAGGGATGCCTCTTGTCTCCATTTCGTTTCTTACTAGCAATAGACTGGGTTATGAGAACATCGACGACACACAACAGAAATGGAATCCAGTGGACTCTGACTAAGCAGTTGGATGATCTGGATTTTGCTGATGACTTGGCACTTCTGTCCCATAACCGTAATCAGATGCAGGTCAAATTGAAAACACTCGATCAGAGGTCACAGCAATTGGGTCTGAAAATACACAGGGAAAGGACAAAAATAATGAGAATAAATGCAGGTAATGATAACAGGGTTGAACTTGAAGAAACACCAATACAAGATGTAGAATCGTACACATATCTTGGCAGCAATATAGACAAAGTTGGAGGGACAGACAGTGATATCAAAATAAGAATACAAAAAGCAAGAGGAGCTTTCATTGCATTGGGAAATATATGGAGATCAAGAGAAATCGGATCCAACACGAAAATAAGAATCTTCAACTCAAATGTGAAGTCAGTCCTATTGTATGGCTCTAAGACATGGAGAACAACAAAGACAACAACCAAAAAGCTAGACTTTCATAAATGGGTGCTTGCGTAGAATAGAGGGATTAAAATGGTATGACAAGGTTACCAACGTGGAACTGAGGACAAGAACTAGACAAGTGCCAGTGGAACAAGAGATGAGAAGGAAGACAATGGTGATGGATAGGACACACACTGAGGAAACCTGTTGATAGCATTACAAGGCAGTCCTTGTTCTGGAACCCCCACGGCAAGAGAGGCAGAGGTAGACCAAGAAGCACATGGAGAAGAGAGCTGGAAACAGAGGTGAAAATGATGAGAACATGGAAAAAAAACTTGAGATTATGGCATGTGACAGGAAGACTTGGCATGTGTTTGTTGATGGCCTATGCTCCTTTGGGAGTGGAGGGTTATGAAAGAATGAATAACATGCCTGAAGCTGTAGTAGTCACATTCTCTCCTTATCTCATAAGAGATATCGGGAACTACACGAGGTTTTATATTTTTAAACAGCAAAATAAGCATTCGATTTGCTAACAAAGGCATTTAGTTAATAATATTTATGTTTGTTAGTTGGAAGTTCCTCTTCTGTGATTTGTTTTCAGAAAGAAGGAGAATATTTCACACAGTAAATCAAAAAAGACAGAAAAAAAAACACACTATGAAAATAAACATTTCATTGTTCTTACTACCTCATTCTTTTCTTTCAGAACACTTTTGCTAGAAATATCTTAGTCTTCTATCACATTCTCATATATTTTCAATAATTTCAGAATGGCCTTATCAATTTATCACAGCCAACTATGATTTTATACTACTTTTAAGCCTAACAGGAAATCTTACTCCGATGTGCGACATAACTGGGTAATTCCAAATTATGTGCAGGATGTAATGAGTTAAAAATACAAGACTAAGAAATGCTCTAAGAAAAGCATGAATAGACAGCAAAGAAATGCTTCTGAAAGAACTGCAAAATGAAAAGAAACCATTCAGGCAGAGATGAATGAAAATAGGAACAAGAATGTGTTGTTTGTAGCAACAAATCTTAAAAAACTCAGCTTGTTGAATGAAGAATATCAAATTCAAATGAAACAAGCACTTATATGCTTAATTTCTACCTTTTTTTTTTTTTTAAAATGGTTTATTAAAAATGGAGAAAAAATTTATATCAGGATAAAATCTAGTTACACTTGACCACAAAAATGAAGCTGGAAAAAAATGCTTAACTTGAATACCTTGATCTTTCAAACTTTCATTATTTACATATATAAATAAACACTCATGCTCACATATAAAACTGAAGCACATCATCTCACAAAATGCAACAAATTTGATCCACTTTAGATCACAACAAAAGAATAATTGAGTCTCAGATATCTTAACTGACACTTAAATATGTTTATTAAAAAAAATCCAAAAGGACAGTTTATCGTCCTGACTTGGAGTGCTGAATCAGCCACTGGAGGGTAATGTCTGGAAGAGAAAACCATAAAATATGGAATTTTAATGATGCACCACTTACATAACATTACCTTGTTCTATTTCACAAAGAATCACCATTCACATAACATTACCTTGTTCTATTTCACAAAGAATCACCCCTCACATAACATTACCTTATTCTATTTCACAAAGAATCACCACTCAATTAACATTACCTTGTTCTAATTCAAAGACAAACCCCACTCTTATTAGCATCATCTTGTTCTATGTCAAAGACAAATATCATTCATTAAAAAATTACCTTGTTCTATTTCAAAGATAATCACCACTCTATTATCATTATCTCACTCTGTCCCACAAATTAATCACTCAAGTTAAGATTATGTTGTTCTTTTTTTAAAGACAAACACTGCTCTATTAACATTATATTGTCCTGTTCCACTAATTTAAAAACCAGTGCAAAGAAGGAAGCTTATTACCAACACTGGAAGGAAGCTTACCAACACTGGAAGGAAGCTTATTACAAAAACTGGAAGGAAGCTTATTACCAACACTGGAAGGAAGCTTATTACCAACACTGGAAGGAAGCTTATTACAAACACTGGAAGGAAGCTTATTACCAACACTGGAAGGAAGCTTATTACTAACACTGGAAGGAAGCTTATTACAAAAACTGGAAGGAAGCTTATTACCAACACTGGAAGGAAGCTTATTACAAACACTGGAAGGAAGCTTATTACCAACACTGGAAGGAAGCTTATTACAAAAACTGGAAGGAAGCTTATTACCAACACTGGAAGGAAGCTTACCAACACTGGAAGGAAGCTTATTACCAACACTGGAAGGAAGCTTATTACCAACACTGGAAGGAAGCTTATTACCAACACTGGAAGGAAGCTTATTACCAACACTGGAAGGAAGCTTATTACCAACACTGGAAGGAAGCTTATTACCAACACTGGAAGGATGCTTATTACCAACACTGGAAGGATGCTTATTACCAACACTGGAAGGAAGCTTATTACCAACACTGGAAGGAAGCTTACTACCAACACTGGAAGGAAGCTTACTACCAACACTGGAAGGAAGCTTACTACCAACACTGGAAGGAAGCTTATTACCAACACTGGAAGGAAGCTTATTACCAACACTGGAAGGAAGCTTATTACCAACACTGGAAGGAAGCTTATTACCAACACTGGAAGGAAGCTTATTACCAACACTGGAAGGAAGCTTATTACCAACACTGGAAGGAAACTTATTACCAACACTGGAAGGAAGCTTATTACCAACACTGGAAGGAAGCTTATTACCAACACTGGAAGGAAGCTTATTACCAACACTGGAAGGAAGCTTATTACCAACACTGGAAGGAAGCTTATTACCAACACCGGAAGGAAGTTTATTACTAACACTGGAAGGAAGTTTATTACCAACACTGGAAGGAAGCAATCCACTTTCTTTGGGCATGTTATATTATGACAACAGAAAAGACTGAGAGAAAAATAGTATGAGAAAGAGAGAAAATACGCGACCGTTTGACATCATGGCATGGAAAGAGATCAACAAAAGAAATGATAATGCTGGAGAAAGAAAGTTGTGGAGAGACATTATCGCCTATGCCACCAGGCATGATACTTAAAGAAGTAGTAGTTCCACAAATAAACACCATTCTAATAAATATACTTCACAGATAAGCCGTACCAAATGATGATCACTTTCACATAATTATATTCAATAAACCCTTAATATCAGATCAGATCCAGCCCTATCAACGCAACAAAGGCTGCTCTCAGTGGAATGCCCTGACAAGCTATTTCCTGTCCATCTCTTGATATCATCTTCCCACATAATCCTATTATCTTCTTGCCCGTTTGCCTTCAACATTTCCTTCTATCTTCTATTTTGATTTTTAACCAAGTGTTATGTCTCTTTATATGTCAAAAACATTCATTCATTACCCTTCTGTTCACGTTTTGTTCAGCTCCCTTCTCCATGTGTGAACACATATATCAATAACTCAGTATTCTTTAGCTGCCCAAGGAGCATAGGCCTTCAACAAACACATGCCAAGTCTTCCTGTCACATGCCATCAGCTAAAGGTTTTTCCATGTCTTCCTCATCACTTTCACTGGCCTATGCTCCTTGGGGAGCTGAAGGGTATTGTTTTGTGTTTTCTAATGCCCAATCCTTGTTAACAGCTTCTCTTGTTTATTTATACCTCATCCTCTTTCAGCTAACATAACTGACCCATACAGATACACATCAAAGACTGTTAATTAACCAGTAATGATGATGATGATGAAAGAAAACTCTGTACACTGCATTTGCCGTAGATTTCCGATAGGTGATTAAGAACAATGTTAGGTCCCTTCTGAATAGAACTGACAAAGGTGATAACTCAGTGCGAGATAAGGTAAACAGATAGATTTCACTAGTCAGTTGGTGAAAAGGTAGAGTCTGTCCCTGGATTTAAGAAAACTTCTCTAGCCCAGCCTATCGGTTACGACTAAAACATATTGTTGTTCCGACAGTTCCCTTTCTATATATTAATATATATCCACCACTCACATACACACACACAGATAAGTGATGACAGTTAGACGCACAAACGTGAAAACTATACTAATGGAATGAGGATGTTGGGACGAGCTGACCAACACAGTAAATACAGTTTATGTAAATTTTATTTACCATAAAGAAAACTTTACAACATATATATTATCATATATCAAATATAAAAATCATCATAGGGGATACAGAATTATTAAAGAAATAGATCCATAAGTACTATCTCCCCCTGTTGATACAAGATCCCACAAAGAGAAGTTAATTAACCCCCAAAAGGTCAAAAGATTAGCACTATGGTATAGACTTTTGACTATACTGTAAAGAACAGAGTTTCTACGTTATTTTATTCTGAAATTGAACAGTATTAGCAAAACACAGTAAGAAATATACAAAGTGAGTACATGGATTATACAATAAAAGGGTTACTCATTCCTGCTTTCTTTCTTTCCATATAACCGTGGCCACGTTCATTCGTTCTTACCTAATACTTGATTTGCAACTTCTGGAACAATCTTTAGGACACATGCACACATCAAATCCAGTGTTATTTTTGGCAAAGAAAACCCCAGCTCCTCAAAGACAGATTAAATCCACTTCTCCGGGGAACGTTCACTTTGTTACTTTTATTTAGGATTTCTGTTTATGTCACATTAATTAGTCCAGGTAAGAAATTTAACAGTGCTCACAGTGTCAGTAGCTTGAGATTTCCAGTACATAGGAATGTCAGGTCGGTAACTTCTCTCAGTATAAAAATTCCTTGTCACACCACAAATGGTCAAACGTCGGGAAATGTTAATGTTGGTTATGTCGCCACAACGGGCTGAATGTAAATGAAATTGGGGAAAAAAGAAATCTGGATCTATAGGCCCAGTACAAAGTCACTCTTAATGTTCTTTGGGTTGGTACTCTGTCTCTTTCTGGGTATAAACACGAAGCCAGACAGAGTCACCTTGAAGACCCAGATACTAAGTAAAAATGTTCTTTTATATGGTTATTCTCAGATTTATATGGAAGCTGCTGGTAGGGTTTTGGGTTTGACCCAGTACTGTATATAGGAAGAAAAAATACAAAATACTTAACCACCATATAATATTCTCAATCCTATTCTAAACCCGCGTAAAATATAATATATTTATCCACTTCGGTTATTTAACTTTAATTGAAACTACAAGCCTAGAGCTTATATGATCGTTTAAAAACTCCCGTGAAGTAAATTCTAGTCATTTACAAAATTAATCATCATGAATTAGAAATAACTATATATTTCGTCAATACTCATAATGAACAGTGCATTTACTAGTCGATTAAATATCTTTTACTGGTTAAATCGGTTAGTTAGATTAACGCTACAGCCAGAACAATTTAGCTATAGATTATATTTAGTTCGCTAGTCAATTAGCACAAAAAAAAGAAAAAAATCCTAGTGAAATAAAATGATGGACTTAAAAATTAAATCACTCAAACTTCTATTATAATATTTACCGCAAACACAGAAATTGAACTACTCCAAATTGAAAATACTAAGAAATCCACTATAACAATGGTCTAGAAAATCGAAGCTAGTAGGTTCTGGAAAAATCTGTGGGTACTGAATAATGGATTTTAAAGGCTGGAGAATATATATTAAATTTGCAGAACTTCGCTCAGACTTGTTACTTTTGACGCCTTCGCTCAGATTTCGGGCTTTTCTTCGGTCGATCTGCGAATCAGAGGAAAAATTCACACTTTTACCGCTTGCAGACTCTGGCAATCGAGCGAAACCCATCCTTTGATCTGGCAATTCTCACCGTGTTTAATTACGTTACGACCAAACGGAGGTAGGGGGAGTAACTGTGATTATCTGCCCTTGGATTTCAGATTAAGTCCCCCTGACCAATGTCTACCGAAAGCTACAACTTAACTTCATTAGCTTATCTCCCCCTGAGAACGTGCACCAATAAACAGGGACGACTTATTGAAATAGTCGCCCTTTTCTCTACAAATCCACCATCCCGTCCCATCTCTACGCGTTCCGTTTACCTGTCTGATTGCAAACATTCCTCGTAGTTTATACAACATAGAGAAAAGAAAATGCGTGTGGCCAAATTAAGAGTTTGACATATATAAAGAAGTGAAGGGGTCTGCGTTTAACAAATAGGTCTGTTGGTAAACATTCCTAAGGCAAATAGAGAAAATAAAATAAAATAGGTGTGCTAAATTAAGAAAGAGACAGATATCTGAGTGAAGGAGGGTTTTACGTTAACAAACCGTGCATGGCTCATAAGGAAGCCGGTGAAATACAGGTGGAAGAAAAATGTAGATGTATGAAATCTATTTTCATAATATCCTCTGCCACAGCATTACAATCTGATCATCAGAAATAGAAAGACAAGTATTTCAGGCCTTTATCTCCTTTACACTTGAGAGAGGGGGGGGGGGGTGGTGGTGTTGCGAGGAGGCACACATTTGAGTCATAGCTACCAATTGTCAGCCTTGTGTTGATTTTTTCCACTTGTGCTGGGAATTGAACCCAATCCACCTTGGTTTCAGATTCCAAATTCACTCCTGGTTTTATCCATTCTGCCAATACGAGGCAGTTGTGAAAGTAAAAACTTTGTTGTATTTAATTTACTGTCCTAAATTCCATAGCCCACAGGACTTGTTCCACAGCCAGCATGATGCCTTTTCATCAATTTTGCTGAACCTTATTAAAGCGCCCTTGTTCTTGGCCATCCTTACAGGTCCAACTGTTTCAGATGATCATATTCTAACGTGACCACTAAACCTCTCGCACCTACTACCAAACTGGACTTCCCTTGTATGATGTGGGTTCTGCATGAAGATTGTTGTTACACTGTAACCTGTAGCTGTGGGAAGTGCTCTCTACTTATCCACATTAAAAAATTTAGTGTACACCAAATCTGACACAAGAAATATTCAGCTACAAACCTGCATTACTGGACTGGTCAAATGTAACTATCTACCAGAAAAACACATACTTTATCTTTTTATTCTTTTGAATAATATTTCCACCGCTAAGAATGTTACAAGGCCGTAAGCAAAACCTTGTGATCACAAATACAAAGTTTCCCCATAAGCGCATACATACATACACCAAATGTGAACCAACAAAGAATGAGAAATCAGTCATCGACTACGCCACTGTTAGGAACAGCTCATTCAAGTATGTGTGGGATGCTAGAGTCTGGAGAGGGCCAGAGATCGGAAGTGATCACTACCTGCTGACAATTAAAAGAACAACTGAAAGAGTTACTTGGCCTAGGCATTGCCCATCATCAAGCAAGAAAAACAATAATCAAGCAAGAGAGATGAGAATTAAAGCTTACAAGCCAAGAGATCCAGAAGTTAAGACCAAGAATCAGGGGCTTATTGTAACAGACGTGAGAAACCTAGAAGAACGATCACATGACATAAACTCTCTGGCTTAAATTTAAGGACATCATAAAAACACCTGCAGCAGAAGCATGTGGTGAAATTCAACTTGGGAAGAAGGGAACAAGGAACCTTGGTAGACAGAGAAATTAAGAGAAAAGAAAAGAGCATGGAAACAATACTTTGAAGCAAAAAACACAGAAGGAAATGCAGAGAAATATAGAGAATATGTGATACTCAGAACAGAAGCAAAGAATAATGTGCTAACAGCAAAACAGAAATCTTGGGAAGAATTGGAGAAGACTAGAAAAAAGATGCTAGACTAGAAAAAAGATGCTCAAGAAAACCAGAAATTGTTCTATAAGACTCTAAAGAACATGAGGAAGGAAACACAGTTCTCTCTTAAATTTATAAAGGACAAGCAAAGATTACTGCTCCAAAGGAAGTGATGGAAAGACTATTTCTCAGAGCACCTTGACTGTGAGTAAGCCATAGAAATGATAACCACTATCACAGAAGAGAAAACTGAACTGATGGTGATGAAGATGGCATCAAGATGGAAGAAGTGGTGGCAGCACTGGAGTAAATCAAGGTAGGCAAAGGAGCAGGACAAGGTGGTATAACACCAGAATTGATAAAGAACATGGGAACAGCAGCTGACCTATTACTCCTGAGGGTTCAACAGGCAGCCTGGTGCCACAAGAACATACCAAAGAATTGGGAGATTGCCATCATAACACCCATATTAAAAATGGGTGACAACTGTCTGTGTGGAAATCATAGAGGCATATCCCTGCTAAGTGTCCCTGGTAAAATTTACTCTAGAATACTGGAGAAGACTCAGACGCCTGGCCGAGCCACAAATGTATGATGTCCAGTGTGGTGTCCAAGCAAACTGAAGTACTCAGGACCTTATCTTCACACTCAGGCAGCTTAGTGAAAAAGCCCTTGAGTACAAAGGTGAGATGCATCTTTGTTTCTTGGATCTAGAGAAGGCATTTGACAAGGTTCCCTGGAGCAAACTTTGGGACTGCTTGGTGAGGAAGACATTTCAACAACTCTTATCCAAGCTATGGGAGTCGTGGTAGCATAGTGGTTAGTGCTTTCCTAGCTAGGTGGTCCATGGTTTGATCCCCAGTTGAGGTGGGATTTTTTAGACCGTAAATGGCTCTGGGGTCGACCCAGCCTCATGAATTGGGTACCAGAGCAACTCTGGGAAGGTTAAGGGCGGCCGGCATGATGCTGACCACATCACCCTAGTGTGCCAATGGTCAAGAAAATATGGGCCTAACACCATATTCCTCATTTGCCTCAATGGGCGTGTAACGGGATCCTTTACCTTTAACTGATCCAAGCTATACAGATCTTCTACAAGTCTTGCAGAAATTATGTGAGGATGGCAATCTATAAGTCAGAAGAGTTCAGGACCACCATTGGTGTAAAACATGGTGATATTCTGTCACCTTATCTTTTCAAACTCCTCATGGACGATGTCATCAAAGCTTGTAAGGAGAGAATAAGAAAGTATTCAGTGGGGTACTGGAAGATAAGACAGGACTGTATTTCAGAGCTGGCATTTGCTGACCATGTTGCCCTGATTGCTAAATCAGAGGCACATCTTCAATCCAACCTGCAAGTCTGGTGGAAGGAAGAGCTGAAGAAGAGAGGAACGGCCATCAGCAGCTCTAAAACAAAAACCATGGTGATATCACGAGAGAAAAGAAGGCATCAGATTAAGCTAAGAGAACAGGTCTTAGAGCAGGTCAACCAGTTTAAATACTTTCATTCATTCATAACCCTCCACTCCCAAATGAGCATAGGCCTTCAACAAACACATGCCAAGTCCTCCTGTCACGTGCCATCATCTCAAGTTCTTTCCACGTTTTCCTCATCATTTTCACCTCTGTTTCCAGCTCTCTTCTCCATGTGCTTCTTGGTCTACCTCTGCCTCTCTTGCCCTGGGGGTTCTAGAACAAGGACTGCCTTGTAATGCTATCAACAGGTTTCCTCAGTGTGTGTCCTATCCATCGCCGTCTTCTTCTCATCTCTTGTTCCACTGGCACTTGTCTAGTTCTTGTCATCAGTTCCACGTTGGTAACCTTGTCATACCATTTTAATCCCTCTATTCTACGCAAGCACCCATTTATGAAAGTCTGTAGCCTTTTGGTATGTCTTTGTTGTTCTCCATGTCTCAGAGCCATACAATAGGACTGACTTCACATCTGAGTTGAAGATTCTTATTTTCATGTTGGATCCGATTTCTCTTGATCTCCATATATTTCCCAATGCAATGAAAGCTCCTCTTGCTTTTTGTATTCTTATTTTGATATCACTGTCTGTCCCTCCAACTTTGTCTATATTGCTGCCAAGATATGTGTACGATTCTACATCTTGTATTGGTGTTTCTTCAAGTTCAACCCTGTTATCATTACCTGCATTTATTCTCATTATCTTTGTCTTTTCCTTGTGTATTTTCAGACCCAATTGCTGTGACCTCTCATCGAGTGTTTTCAATTTGTCCTGCATCTGATTACGGTTATGGGACAGAAGAGCTAAGTCATCAGCAAAATCCAGATCATCCAACTGCTTAGTCAGAGTCCACTGGATTCCATTTCTGTTGTGTGTTGTCGATTTTCTCGTAACCCAGTCTATTGCTAGTAAGAAAAGAAATGGAGACAAGAGGCATCCCTGTCGCACTCCTGTTCTTATCCCAAATGGTTCTGTAAGCTGTCCTTCATGAAGAACTCTGCATGTCATGTCTTCATATGTTTTCTTTATTAAATTAATGATCTTCAGGGGAACTCCATAATGCCTCATCAATTTCCAAAGTGATTCTCTGTCTACACTGTCAAATGCCTTTTCGTAGTCCACAAATCTGATGTATAGTGGTGAATTCCATTCCAGACTTTGTTCAACTATTATTCTCAAAGTGGCTATCTGGTCTGTACAGGATCTGTTTTGTTGAAAACCTGCTTGTTCATCTCTCAGTTTCTTGTCTATGAACTCGTTTAATCTTTCAAGGATAATCCTGTTAAATACTTTTCCTGGCCCTGAAAGTAACATTATTCCTCTATAATTTGTGCACTCTTGTAAATTTCCCTTCTTAGGCAACTTAACCAGATATCCTTCCTTCCATTCTGCTGGTATCTCTTCCTTTTCCCAGACTTTACCAAGTAATTTATATAACATCTCTGTAGCCGTGTCGATATCTGCTTCGATGGCCTCTGCTGGAATGCCATCAGGTCCAGACGCTTTTCCATCTCTTAGAAGCTTTATGGCTTTCTTTATTTCTTCCTTTGTTGGTCTTTCACCCTTAATTTGTAGCTCTTCTTCTGCTGGCTGGATGTCTGAGGGGTTTTGTGGAGCTGGTCTATTGAGACGGTTCTCAAAATATTCTGTCCACCTCTTCATTTGCTCTTGTATATTGCTCAGCAGTTTTCCATTCTTGTCTTTTATGAGGCAACTTGTTTGCTTGTATTTCCCCGTTAGCTTCTTTGTGCTGTTATACAGTTCTCTCATATTCCCTTTGGCTGCAGCATCTTCTGCCTCTCTTGCCAACTCCTCAATATACTTGCTCTTGTCTCCTTTGATACTTCTTTTTACTTCTTTGTTTGCTTCTGTGTACACTTCTTGAGCCTTGGCTTTGGAACTTCTGGTTTTGCTTGTGTTTAAATCTGCTTTCTTGTTTTTCCTGTCTTTTATCTTATTGATGGTTTCTGTTGTTATCCATGCTTTTTATTGTCGTTCCCTTTTCCCCAGTATTTCTCCACATGTCTCATTCCATACAGTTTTGATTTGCTGCCAATAGTCTTCTGTATTCTCTGCATCTTCCAGCTGTTGGAGCACCTGGAATTTGTTGGATATTGTGATCGCAAATTTGTCTCTTGTTTTTTTATTTCTTAGATGTCCTACATTAAATTGTTGTCTATAATTTTGCATTGCTGCATATCTCTTGAGTTTCATTTTTACTTTGGCTATCAGAAGGTGGTGGTCTGATGCCACATCTGCTCCTCTATATACCTTTACATCCTGCAATGATGATCTAAACTTCTTGTTTATGCATATATGATCAATCTGATTTTCTGTTCTATGGTCTGGTGATATCCATGTTGCCTTGTGTATTCTCTTATGTGGAAACATGCTTCCTCCTATAGCCAGTTGATTTGAAGCACAGAAGTTTGAGAATAGTTCCCCATTTTCATTCATTATTCCTAGCCTGTTTTCCCATGACTTCTTCAAAGCCAGTGTTAACTGTACCTATCTTTGCATTCATGTCACCCATCAATATTGTGATGTCTCTTCTTTTTACTTTTTCCATAATTTCCTGTAGTCTAGTATAAAATGCTTCTTTGGAGCTGTTATAAACTGGAAGTGGGGCATCAAAGAAGAGTTTGCTACCCGAAGAGCAGCAGCTGGGAGACTTTTTCAGGAAATAAATTGAGGATTCCTCAGCAAAAGAGAAGTTGGTAAGAAGACGAAGATGGCTGTATACTGCTCCTTCTATATTCCAGTCTTGACATATGAATGTGAATCATGGGCAATGACTACAACCCACAAAAGCCAGAATTGAGGTATCTGAGGAATGTGGTTGAAGTAACAAGAAGAGATATGGTCTGCAACCAGATGATATGGCAAGGCCTCAAAATCCAGCCACTGCAGACTCAAATAGAACAGTCCCAGTTACGATGGTCTGGCCATGCCTGCAGAATGGAAGAAGATCAGTTACCACAACATGTATGGGAAACTAAGAGCCAGGATCCAGACGTCCAGAGTCCACTGGGAGGACAACATTAGACAATCTATGAAGGACCAAGGACTAGATTGGAACCAGACCAGACGGAAGACAGCTGATAGGGTAGTATGGTGCTCCCTCCTCCAAACCTCTACACCTCACAGTAGAAGAGGGATGACTAAGTAAGTAAGTAAAAATGTTACATTTAAAATATTCAGTCAGTCATTATCAAAGTTTCTAAACATATAATCAGAAGAAAACCTTGCGCAAATACAGGGCGTGCAATATTGGCTTCTTGTCACCATCAGCAATCACCCTGGTGGTCAGAGAGAGAGAGCACTTTCCTCTTTTGTTACTTTGTGTTAACCCACAGCCATAAAACTGTGTCTAATCGGGCCTGAAGCAACAGTTCCTGTGACTTATATTCAGTCTCTATAATCAGCCTACACATAAAGCAAGATTGTACATTCTATTGGTTTTTTTTTAACTGGAAAGAAACATATCCTGTTCAACCTAACAATGGTAGCACATAGTGCCTATTATTGCATACAGTGTATTAAGTATTGATTTTTTTCCTGGTGACATGTTTCTTTCAGTTTTATTCAGGACTGGATAATTTCTGTTTTCAAAAAGGGTCATCTTGATTGCTTCACTCTTTGCTTGTCATATCCTGTACGACTTCTGTTATTTGTCTTTTTGCAGGGAAATTAACTCTTAGTATACGAGCTAATTTCATGACTACCTTTACAGATTTTGCAATAAACAATTTATTTATAAAGATAACATAAGTGTTATATATCAAAATGTGAAGAAATGAAACCCCTATATCATGCACATAACTAAATTGTTCAGTGGTTTTAAACATGCATTCACCTATAAATTTTCGCTATTGACGGGGATCGATCATCGGCCTCTCTAAGAGGCCACTCGTATACTAAGAGTTAATATATTTCTGTTATTAGCACTTTTTGCTGACACAATAAATTTATATCTATATTTCTGTTATTAGCACTTTTTGCTGGGACATAAAATTTATTTCCAAAATTGTTTCTGCCTACTGTGGATAGTACTGAATGGCAGAGTGATTAGAGCATTTGCTTGTAAAGTCAAAGTTACTGGGTTAAAGACTAAGTAGCATCATGTTCTCATCTACCCAGCTGTAAATGGGTACTTAACTCTGTTCTTGAGTCAGGTAAGGCAAAATTGGTGCAACAGATCTCTGCACCTGCAGTACCAGCCCAATGACAGTCGAACAGCTGCTGCAATACTGCCCAACCTACAGTAATGAACGGAGTAGCATATGGCAACAACCCACTTCTGTCAACGAAAAACTGTTTGGAGATGTTGGGAGCCTTGGGTTGACTACTGCCTTTATTAGAGTCATAAATGTGGAAGTCTGAAGGCGAACGAGGAAGAAGAAGAAGAAGGTAAGGCAAAGGCCGCAAGAAAAGAGAACTAGTTCTCCCCAACTCATAAAGCTGACACCAAGTATAATGAAGTGTCTAACACTTCACTCCCCCTACAGCAGGACTACCTTTACTGTAATGATTAACAACAGTTGTGAACAGCTGGTTCATTTATTATATGATCTGACAGGGTTAAATTTCTTTCCTTTTTGTTTCTGAATGCACGACTGACAAACATAACACAATCACTTATTATCTAGATAATTGAAATAAATGGTTATAAGAGAGCGGGAAACAATGTTAACTCTGCAATTAAAATGTATATTCAGCATTATTTTAGTAATACTCATAACTGAGACACTATTAGTGCAAGTACGAATATTGCTTGCCGAGCACTAATCACACACAAATCAAAGCAGATATGAATTTATGGACTATAAAAAGGGGCTTTAACTCTTTGACTCTGGAACAACACTCAGAGCATTGGTCAGATTTGACACCCGTGCCAAAACAACTCTCTGAGTGTTGTTTTTAGTCTATCACAAATTAAAATTATGGCACAGGGTGAAAAATAATTGCGGAGTCAAAGAGTTAATGGTTTAGACCAATGTTTGTTAACTTCTCTTTGTGCTGTGGACACTTTGATTGTCCGATGAAGGCTATGGACCCGTTGGTGGATTAAAAATGTATATAACAGCATAATAAAAAATTTTTATACATTTTTAATTTTAGGTTCTGTACACGGACCCCCTAGAATGCATTCATGGGCCCCCAAAGGGTCTGTAGACCACAGGTTAAGAAACCCTGTTTAGACAGAGGCACTTCAGCAACTGAGACACTGTGCTGCCACCTCCCATCATTTCACTAATAAAGAAAACATTCAAAGATTCATTAAAAAAACAACGACCAAGAAGTTACAGGCTTTCAAAAATTGGTGCTTGTGTAGAATAAAAGGTGTGAAATGGTATAACATGATCACCAACGAGGAACTCATGACAAGAACTAGATAAGTGACAGTGGAACAACAGATGAGAAGAAGACACTCAGGATGGATAGAATAAACACTGAGGAAACCTGTTAAAAGCATTACAAGAAAGTTCATTGTTCTGGAATCTCCAGGGTAAGAGAGACAGACAGAGGCTGAAAAACACATGGAGAAGAGAACTGGAGTCAGAAATACTAGAGATAAGACAAGAAAAAATCTTGAGCAGACGACACAGAACTGGAAGGCCTGGCATGAATCTGTTGAAGGGTAATGATGATGATGGTTCACAAACCAAATAAAGAAAACATATGAAGACATGATATGCAGAATTCTTCATGAAGGACAACTTTCATAGCTCACTGAGATAACTGGAATGTAGCTAATATGTCTCTTTACTGTTTCTCTTCTTACTGGTTACAGATTGGATTATCAAAACAATAACATCAATCAGCAAAAATGCAATTCAGTGGACTCAAACAACATAGCTCGGCAACCCAGATTTTGCTGATGACCACCTTGCCCCTCTATCCTTTAACTGAAACAAGTCTAAATGAGAATACTGGTTGAGAGATCACAGCAACTGGGTTTGAAAATCCACAGAGAAAAGACAACGATTATGAGAATAATATGGCTAATGATCGCTGGACTGCACTTGGACAATAGTCCTTACAAGTTGTATGCTCATACATATACCTTGCCAGCAACACAAAGTCATAGGAATGGACAGTGATATTAAAATGAGGATAAAGAAAGGCTTTCACTGCACTGGGAAATATATGGATACCAACAGAAATTAAGACCACTTCAAAATAATCTGAATCTTCAATTCAAATATCAGGGCAGTGCTACTGCATGGCTCTGCAACATGAAGAACAACAAAAATGAATATCATGAAGTTACAGGCTGTCATAAATGGGTGCTTGTGTAGAATAGAAGGATTGAAAAGGTATAACAAGATCACCCAATGTGGAACTCATGACATGAACCAGTGGAATAAGAGATGAGAAGAAAATGCTGACGATGGATAGGACATATGCTAAAGAAACCTGCAGGTAGTTGTAAAAGTACGTTATTGTAAAAGAACTGTAAAAGTGTATTGAATTGGGTCTCCAGCAAATATGTTAATGTTGATAGCTGTACAGTAATGATGACGACTAAATGGTTCTACTCATAGGCCACGCCCACACAGGGCTATTTATAAATATGTTATTATTGTCACTGCCTGGACTGTTCAAAGTAAGTGTGTATTGGTGCATTCATTCGTCACAGCAGCACACTTAGAAGCCATGTAGCTTAGAACGACTGGTAACAGTTAATGAACAGTTTTATTAACGCTACACACACAGTCACGATGACACAGACGAAAATTACAGCATAAAGTACAAAGCATCAGGTAAGTTAATTCATAAGCTCAAAACACCCCACAGAGCTCAGTTACCGCACATAGTGGCGCACTTCTCATCGAAGGTACATATTAACCATGTTCCTTAATAAACGGCATCCACCGCAGTTATAGATGAGGCCTCATACATATGGCCTCATCCCTCAAAGACTGCCTTCACCGCAGTTATAAATATGGCCTTATAAAGTCGATAAGTCTCCGACTCTTAAATGTCTTCTTCATAGAGCTCAATTACAGAATAATAGTGCACTCCTCATCGAACGTGCACAATAGCTAAATCCCTCAAAGACTGCCTTCATAACAGCTTCATAATAGCTCCATTAATCTTCACACTGCAGTTATATCAAATACGGCCTGTACAAAATCCTGGCCTTCATAATAGCTCCATAATCTTCACACTGCAGTTATATCAAATACGGCCTGTACAAAATCCTGGCCTTCATAATAGCTCCATAATCTTCACATAATGTAACACATGAAAGAATATTCAATACAGTCCGTTACAAAAGTCTCCATCGAGACACACATTGCAAAACACTCTAAATATCTTCACCAAACACTGGTCGGGAACACACACTTAGAGAAAAACCCAGGGTTGACTCCCTCAGTCAAACACCTAGAACATGACTGCTCCTGGAAACACATTTCCCCCCCCCCAGTCACGAGACTTCGCTGTTCAACACTGCTCAGTCAATTCACGGACTAGCCGCGAGAACTATTCACAGTTCTACAATACAGAACAGCGCTCACGGCGCTTTCTGTACACTCTAACTTCTATCATATATTTGTTTAACCAATTCACCGTTAATCAAGTCTACAAGTAATGTAACCCTTAATTTACTCTGTCCAACCCGTATACAAAGGATCACTTCCCTTTTTGACCTTAACAGTAGTACTAGGCAGTTCTTCTAAAAATTTCCAAAGTAAAATGAACAGGAGATAAAAAACACAGGAAGAAAGGAATTGAAGATGGGCTATTAGAGAGAATGAAAAAGACATTAGAAATAACATGAACAGAAAGTACTGGGCTTAGCGTGTGGACTCTAGCTGTAGGCTTATGCTCTGCAGAGAGCTTTAGGGTGATGATGGCACTATTTAATACAATAAGTGATAAAATAGTAAGATTTTGAAATTACAAGTAATTCTTACCTATGTTTTCCTTTTCCTTGCACGATATAGAGTAGCAGCAGATTTCTCTATCTTGAATGGCTGAGAGATTCCTACATGAAGTAAAGTAATGAACATTAAGCTACAGAAATAAATTATTTACTCTTCACTTCTGAACTACATGAATAAACTTCTGCCTCTGATATGTAAATAATTAGACACACATTTGAAGATAAAAATGCAGATAAATTTACACAAAGGAGAAAAAAAAAAAAGCTGATAACAGGCTGCTGCATAAATATTAGAAAATAGTCAGGCTACTATTTACGATTCTTTAATTAAGGGGAAAGAGTGGCACTGCAATTTAAGTCAAAATCCAAAATATATTAAAACTGTGACTGGTTGATTTTCTGATAACTTATAATCTCCTAAATCTAAATACATCACAATTCAATTATCAGAAAACATTCTGAGCTGATAGGAAACTCTATACAGAGCGATACGACATGATGCAATCTGATCATCATAAGTAGTTTCCCCGTCAATCAAGTTTTTTGGCCCCTTAATCTCCTTTACACTCTAAGGGGTGGGCCCACTTGGGTCATGACTCCCAAGTGTCAGCCTCCTGTTGTCTTGTGCAGAGAATTGAACCCACTCCACCTTGGTCGCAGCTTCAAAATTCACTCTTATTTTCTGCCAGCTGGAGGCAACTGTGAAAGTAGCCCTTATGTTGAAAACACATTACTGTTCCGATTTCTATAGCCTGTTGCGGTTGTTCCACAGCCAGCACGATGCCTTTTCCACAATTTCGCTGAGCCTCTTAAGCGTCCTTGTTCTTGACTGTCCCCTCAACCCCAACAGTTTCAGTAGATCATACACTGAGGCCGCCATGAGACCTCTTGCAACCACCTCAACAGCATGACCCTTGCAGTGAACCCATCGTACCTCAAGTCCGTGGCCAGATCATTATACTTGGCCACTTTGAACAAGTGTTGCTCGTCCAATCTGGATTCAAATGGCATGGTCAGCTCAATCATTATAATCTGGTGCGATGATGAGGAATGCAGCACTATAAATGGCCATCTTCAAGATCTGATACTCTCTGGATATGCCCCTAGCTCAGGTAGGTCTACGTAAACTGCTACTTGATTTACTTGGTTTGGGATGTGCTGACTTTCCTGCTCTCAGAAAGTATGTATATGCGGTGCTTGGTCTGACTCTGCTGTTCACCTTCACCCTTGCCAGGTTTATTGTAGCAGCCAGCTCATTTAGTACTTTGTTGTGGCGCTATGTGTATCGCCCTTGCCCTAATTACACCTTGCAAGCTGAGAGCACGTGTTCAAGTGTCTGCCTCTCATGGCACAGGGGGCACAGAGCATCATTAGACTTTCCCCATCTCACAAGGTTTGCGGACGATGGCAGGAGGTCATACATTGATCTAATAATGAAGCTGAGTCTAAGAGGTGCTATATGCCATGTATCATTCCATGTCAAAGACCTTTGCAGGGCTCCTTCCCATGTAGTCCATTGGCCTTGTTGGGCTTGCTGCACCGTTTTTTTGCATCATCTTATCATTCTCAGCTCCTTGTATCTCCTGAATTACCATGTCTACGCGTTCCCTGTTTGATGCCTTGAACCACCAGCAGATGCTACCATGGCCAAATTCATGTCTATTCGTCTGTGTGTATCTGATTACTTTTCTCAGCTTTGAGTGACTCTTGAGCAGCACCAACAGCTTCATCCACTTTCCACTTCCTTCCAGTTTTCAGTGCGGGCTAAATGGACTTAACTAAGTCATCTGCTGACTCACACAGCATCATTGCGAGCATTGCCTTTCCTGCTTTGTATTCTTCAACAACTGACTTGAAAGGAAGCACAAGCTTTGCCTTCTTGCAGTACATTGCTATGTTTGACAGACCTGGTGGTACTCCTAGCCATTTCCTCATGAACTTGTTGACCTTTTACTCTATAGCTTCCACTGTACTGGTGCTTATTTCATTTACAATATAAGCAGTGGCCATAGCAATTTAGGTATCAACATGAACTGGAGGCACCACAGTTTGAACTTTCCAGGAGTCTGCTTTGTTCTGATCTGTAGTCCTCTGTGTGCCATTTCTATTGTCTGTTGAACTGCATTTGAGTATTTTAATGAGGTATCATACACCCTGCCTACGGTATAACTTGCTTAATTATTCATCAGTCAACTTGCAATTTGGCAGAGATACTTTCCATTGCACGAAACAACTTTAGTGAGATCAGATTTCTAATTTCTTATCAAAATTTTGATTTACTGCTTGCTAATAATGGAACATTTTGAAAAATGTGTTCTTATTTTTAGACACCAACTTTAAAGTTCTGCAGCTCTGGATCTACTAAAGTTATAAAAAAATATATATATAATCTCAAAAGTTTTAAAATATAGTGGTAATCTTTAAATTCAAATATGGTACTCAGAACTTTAAAACAAAAAACGCCTTAGTGAACTGAAATGTAAAAATTTAAATTCACTATGGTTGCTTTGTTATGCATCACCATTTTGTTACGCCTGTGCATTTTAATAAAAATCCTGCAATTATTTATGAAAACAACATTTCACTGTAGATCATACCCCTTAATAGTTAAATTATAATGTATTGTAAATTTTTAGTTAAGTTTAACATATTCCCCTTTGTAATTTGTCCTCCCACTTATGTTCTGGAAATTATACGTGCTGTATGTCAACTTTGTCCACCTTTTTAATCACAGAAATGTGAAATGAAATATTTCTAAACATCTATTTCAATACCTATCTGAATTTCAGTGTTTAAACTTTACCAAACCATGAATTCAGTCATAACTGTTTAATCAACTGATATGAAAACTTGTGAACTGTTTTCAAATTTGCTCACATTACTGTCATGTCATAAAGGTTTTTTTTTTTTTTTTTTAACCAGGTGCAAAGTGTATTAAAAGTATATTTTAGGAATTAAATGACAATGTCATCTCACAAACTATGTTCATTATTAGAGAAGACCAATAACAGCTCAGTAGTTTATTTAATCATTTCATAGTCAAAATTTCCAGAAGGCAGACACTGGCAAAGATATTAAGAAAACCAGTGTCACAAGGAAGCCTTTGTTATGGAATCTCCAGAGTAAGAAAAATCGTTGGAGACTGAAATACAGTTGGAGAAGAGATCTGGAGACAGAAACAAAAGGAACTATGGAGGCATGGAAAGACCTTGAGTGTATGTCACAAGACAGGAGGAAAGCATAAATCTGTTGAAAACCTATGCCCCTTGGTGAACTCAATAGTAGTGAATGAATGTCAACTTTGTGTTATCCCACTTTCATTTTATAAACTATTTCCATTGAAAGTGATGTCTGGAAGGCCTGCTTTCACTATGGACTTACAATGGGCAGAACATTGAAAGGCAAGACAGGCTGAAGTATCTGTGAGTAACGTTTGATCGTGGGCTATCGTTCAAGTATCAGTCGAGCTGATCATACAGAAGTGCAAGCGAGGACTGGCAGCCTTAAAAACAATGGCTGCTGCGCGCTTGGAACAGAGACTACTGTTTCTCCTGTATCATCGGCTTGTGATTTCAGTAATCGAATATGGATTAGGAATACTCACGCTGTCAGTGTCACAATGTGAACGCATTCAAAATGAAGGGATGCAACTAGTTTTGGGCTGTACACATGATACCCCATTGTGACAATGAGATACATGCTCGGATTGCTGTCGATTAGATCCAGATATGTGATGGCCCAGGCAAAAGCCTATACGCGAGGAACCACTGACAAAAGACACCCGCTACATGAGAACATATCTGACATCAAAGGAGCAAGAATAAAAAGGGGCATGTCATGGATGGCACACGCAGAGGCTACGATCTGTCAGGTGACCAGGGTTGAAAATATATCCAAAGGGGAAGAGTTGAGTAAGTCAGGGGAGAACTGGATAAACTACCAGCAGGTCATCATTAGCCTTGGCAGAGAGTGCAGATCTTGGGGCAATGGAAAAGCAGAGCTGGAGATTAATCAGCTGACAAGTGATCATGCTGGGGATGATGATGCCATTGTGTACACTGATGGGTCTGTAGTGCATGGTGAGAAATCAGGATGGGGCTTCTCTGCGAGAATAAAGGACAGGGTCATTGCTGAACAGAGTGGAGCCCACATGACAATAACCTCCAGCATGAGAATGGAGGTAGAGGCAGTTACTGCAGCACTGAGGTGGCTGTCTGAAACTCCATCAACCAGGGCAGTTATATAGTCAGACTCTCAAGCCATGCTGCGGAAAGTTCAGAACGGATGGCTGCGGCAGGAATGGAAAACATCAATAGAATCCTCAAGTCTTCAAGAACTGGTGTGAATCTACTGTACTGGTCATGCAGGTGTACGTGGCAATGAGAGAGCTGATAGACTGGCCTTGAGAGCACCCTTAGTGGGGACACTGGGCATGGATAAGGGAGAGATACTAAGGGCTATTAATGATTGCCTGCTAGATAATGACACTGCAATGGATGAACCAACAAGGCTGCAACTGTTGGAGTTTGGTATCAAACGTGGGACTAGCAGAGATGGACATGAGAGAGGCTGCATCCGTCGTATGTACAACCAGCGTGCTATAGGAACAATTAGCATTCATATCCTTTGACATTTGCTGAGGGAAACTGAGCACCTATGGGTTTGCCCAGAGTGCAGTGAAGTTGATTCTGATTAACAATAACAATAACAATAAGCCTGGCATAAAGATACAGTATTATGTGTAAGCGTTGACTAAGCTTATACATACATACATACGTGTGTGTGCACGTGTGCATGTGTATATATGTGTGTGTGTTGTACGCATGCACACACATACACACAAACACATAAATACGGAGTGTGGCTTAAAAGTAGGCTAACATTTCTCTTTCACGATTGAGAAATAAAACAGATAGTTACCTCACTTTTTTTTTTTTACTTTTTAAATACGTGCAATTAAAGAATAAACAACAAGTAAATTAATCACAAGCAAGTTTCAAATTGTTTCCCATATTGTCCACACTTTTGTAGCCTTATCTCCAACACTGACAGTATCAACCTTCTCTTGGATGTATATATAATTCACATTAAAAGGTAAAGGTAGCCACATAGCACTGCTGTAGTGTCTGTCCCTGACGAAGGCCTTGTGGCCGCAACGTAGGTTTTTCTTGTCCTTCTCCTTGTAAGACGTATTACTATTTGTGTGGGTGTGTGTTTTGTTTTTTTTCAACTGTAGTGAAGTGAAGTGTTAGAGATTTCACTACACTAGGTCCAGCATCGAGAGATGGGGGTGACCAGTTCCCTTCCTCGCTGTTTTCCTTCCCTGGCTCAAGAGCAAAGTCAGTTACCCATTTACAGCTGGGTAAACTGCAGCGTGTCAATACTGTGAATCGGACCTGGCACCTTAGGGAACTGAAAGATGATGATGCTGAAAGCAATGAAAATAAGATTACTCACATTCTTTCTATCAGCTCTTTCTCATCCAGAGCTCCTGGCAAGTCTCTCTTGTTACCAAGGACCAACACCGGAATACCCTGTAACTGTGGTTTGTCTAGGAGATTGTGAAGTTCATTGCGAGAAGCCTCTAGCTTGTCTAGATCTGCTGCATCAACCATATAACTGAAAGTGATAAACATACAATGGTTATTAGGAGTGCATTATAGGATTTATGCATGGAGGCATATCTGGAGTCATCCTTGTATGACCACCAGCTGTGCTAGGGTGACAATAAGTCTGGATTTGTCCAGCTTTTCCCGCCTAAACTGTGCGTCTGGCAGGATTTTTTTTAAATGTCCAAATATTCAGCTTTTTCACAATTTACTAAATTATATTGAAAGACGCCATTTAGAAAATTCCTCATTTGAATTTCACTTCCAACGAGTGAATTTCCTTAGAATCCAGCAAACAATGTATCAACAAACCCGAGGAAGTGGAGGGGAACTGCGGTAAGACGTGGAATACGATGGATGGGTTTGAAAAAAAATCGAAAAAAGGTGATTCGTCTTACGAGGACAAAAGACAAAGAAAATAGTCTACGTTACGGCCACAAGGCCTTCGTCAGGAAAGGAAAGAAAGTGAAGGCTAGATAGGACACATAAAAACTAAATAAAATAAAAACTGGGTACTTCCCTGAAGGCAAGAACCGAAATTCTATCAAAATCGCTGTCCTGTTGATAAGCGCGTGGCTGAACAGAAAGCGACTTCCGCCGCCGGATGTACACAATGCATACTAAGAAACTAAAAAACGAAACCGGAAAATAAACTACCCGACGTGATAACTATCCCGTCTCATCCCTACCCCCATAGCTACCCCTCCATCCTCCACTCCATCATGCACTCAGGTAGTCTGCATCCCCCCAGATCTACCCCTCTCTGAGGGAGAGCGCTCTGTTCTTAGTAAGGGCCTAAAATTTGTTCCTCTTCGTCCGACCCTAGACCAATACAATCTCCTCCAGGATGTTCATCGGTTTCACCGTCGCATGAGGCTGAAGCTCCATTTTAGAGAGAAAGACAGCACTCCGCAGTCTCAGGCTGAATCCGACATCTTCGCACGCTTTTCTGACTCTACTAAACCTCCCTTTACACCTAAACCTGGAGCCTCTCATGCCCTGGACCTGTATATCAAGAACACCATCCATGACATTCAGCAGCTCCGCCCTCGTAGATTGCATTATTCCAATCTCACTTCGGCGGAGTCCGGTGCTCTCTCCCTTCTTCGCCGTAGAGACGACATTGTCATCAAACCGGCTGACAAGGGAGGAGCCATTGTCGTCTGGCAGAAGGACTTGTACCTAAGTGAAGGTAAAAACCAGTTGACCAATGGCTCTTTTTACAGGTCCAGGACCAGCGATGCGACTGTCTCTAACAATCGCATTGTACACAACACGATTAAACAGCTTATCACTAGTAATGATCTTCCTCCCGAAGCATCTCATCTCAGGATTCATGACAGCTCTTTGGGCAAGCCTGTATTCTACATGCTCCCCAAAATTCACAAGATCGAAAACCCTGGAAGACCTATTGTCTCAGCCTGTTCTTGTCCTACTGAACACATTTCTGACTTTCTCGATAGCATTTTCCAGCCTATCGTTGAGAATCTTCCCTCCTTCATCAAAGACACCAATCACGCTCTTACTACTTTTTCCTCTATCCGACTCCCAGCAGACCGCTCCTACCGTCTTTTCTTGCTGGACGTCTGCTCTCTGTATACCTCTATTCCCCACTCTGATGGTCTCCGAGCTCTTCAGTTTTTTCTGGACCAACGCACTTGCCCTTCTATATCCACTGTCACTCTTCTCCGTCTTGCTGAACTGGTCCTTCAACTGAATTCCTTTGAATTCAATGGTCAGTTTTTTGACCAAATTAGCGGTGTTGCCATGGGAACGAAGATGGGTCCCAGCTATGCCTGTCTATTCATGGGCCACTTGGAGCATCAGATATGGCAACAATACTCCGGTCCTTTCCCTGGGTTTTACCGCAGATATATCGATGATGGCATAGGTCTCACAGATATGTCTGAGACTGATTTACACCGCTTCATCGACTTTGTGAACCACTTTCACCCCACCATCAAGTTCACCTCCCTCGTCTCCACAGTATCTGTCAACTTCCTTGACATTACTATTTCTATCACGCCCTCCGGCCTTAATACCTCAGTATACTACAAGCCGACAGATGCCCACAGCTACCTCCTGTATACCTCTTCTCATCCTCGGGCCTGTCGTGACTCCCTTCCTTTTTCACAACTTCTCCGCCTCCGCCGTTTATGCCAAGACGACGATGACTTCCACTTACGAGCAAATGAGATGTTGGATTTCTTCCGTAACAGACTTTATCCAGAACATGTTCTCACCTCTGCTCTCCAACGTGTGCTCCCCATCTCTCGTCTGGAGGCCCTCAAACCTCACCATAAATCCACTTCGGATAGAGTCAAATTAATCTTGACCCATCACCCTCACAGTACTACTGTCAAACAGATCCTTTTCCGCCACCTCCCTATCCTCCAAGCAGAGCCTCTGACCCAAAAAGTATTCAGTGAAGCACCTTTGGTGGCATATAGACGTGACAAGAACTTGAAGGATCTTCTTGTTCACAGCCGTCTCCCAAAGGAGAATGCCACTCACTTTGGCACACTACCCTGTGGTCGGACACGATGCAACACGTGCAAGTATGTCATCTCAACCCAGAAGGTGTCCTTTCCTAAGGCTACGTACACCATCACTAGTAGCTTCACGTGTGAATCGCGCAATGTCATTTATACGATCATATGTAAACGTTGCTGCAAAACCTATATTGGCCAAACAGGCAAACGACTTGGGGACAGATTCAGCCAGCACTTAAATGACATCGCTCAGCAAAAGTCAACACCAGTTGCTATACACTTCAATGGTCCTGACCACCATGGTCCCATCGACATCCAGGTCACAGCGATCCGATCCTGCTCCTCTGACACTGCCAGCCGAGAACAGCTTGAGAACCGTCTTATCCACCGCATGGGGTGTCTAAAACCAGCCGGTCTCAACACTTTTCACACCTTTGTCTGAGGTCACCCTCTCCTCTCTTGCTCTATTTTACTCTTTCCACTCTTATCCTATTCTTCTATTTGTATGCCATATACATTTTTTTATTTCATATTTATCTATCTCCCACTCATTCTGTCCCCTTCTATTTCCAGTCCCCACTTTTATCACGTTGGGTAGTTTATTTTCCGGTTTCGTTTTTTAGTTTCTTAGTATGCATTGTGTACATCCGGCGGCGGAAGTCGCTTTCTGTTCAGCCACGCGCTTATCAACAGGACAGCGATTTTGATAGAATTTCGGTTCTTGCCTTCAGGGAAGTACCCAGTTTTTATTTTATTTAGTTTTTATGTGTCCTATCTAGCCTTCACTTTCTTTCCTTTCCTGACGAAGGCCTTGTGGCCGTAACGTAGACTATTTTCTTTGTCTTTTGTCCTCGTAAGACGAATCACCTTTTTTCGATTTTTTTTCAAACCCATCCATCGTATTCCACGTCTTACCGCAGTTCCCCTCCACTTCCTCGATTATATATATATTTTTTTTGACTGCACCGTGTCTCTGTTATCTCGTATCTCTATCTACATATCCTGCTTATCTCCCTGATCCTATCCTATCGCCTTTTCTCAGTATTTTATATCCTATTCACCTATTTATTTTCGTATTTCCCTATTCTTCCTTCATACCTTATATTACCGCAATCTACCCTATTTATTTATTGTTTCAGCGTCTTATATTTTATTTATTTCATATTTTACGTTTTTTATTTTCTGGACGTTTTACTTTTCCCCACTATGCCCTCTCTGAAATATTTTATCAACTCTCTCCGTGTGTCGGTTACCACCAGCTTTAGCTCCCTACCTCCTGATATATCCCGTGTCGCTATTGACTTTGCGTTCGTTACTTTCAAGAAAACTAGATTCACCTCCCATCTCCACTTTATTCACACCTGCCTCCACCACAAAATTCTTCCTAATGGATTTTCTTCCAATTTTCATCCATCTGCTGGTACACTCAATCCTAGGGAACAACGTCTCCTACAACGAATTGAGACCAGATGTGGCTTTCAACGTATGCGCGTAGTGGCCGCCAGTCACTCCCGCCTTTTATCAGACCTCAGTGCCCAACAGACCCAGCTTCTGCTTCGCTTACGTTGTCTCACCTCCAACAACTTCCCTTTCTATTCTATGATACGCACCACTATCCACACACTGAACCGGCAGCTGCATGAGTTCCTTTCCACGTCTAAACACCATAAACTATCCCGTCTCATCCCTACCCCCATAGCTACCCCTCCATCCTCCACTCCATCATGCACTCAGGTAGTCTGCATCCCCCCAGATCTACCCCTCTCTGAGGGAGAGCGCTCTGTTCTTAGTAAGGGCCTAAAATTTGTTCCTCTTCGTCCGACCCTAGACCAATACAATCTCCTCCAGGATGTTCATCGGTTTCACCGTCGCATGAGGCTGAAGCTCCATTTTAGAGAGAAAGACAGCACTCCGCAGTCTCAGGCTGAATCCGACATCTTCGCACGCTTTTCTGACTCTACTAAACCTCCCTTTACACCTAAACCTGGAGCCTCTCATGCCCTGGACCTGTATATCAAGAACACCATCCATGACATTCAGCAGCTCCGCCCTCGTAGATTGCATTATTCCAATCTCACTTCGGCGGAGTCTGGTGCTCTCTCCCTTCTTCGCCGTAGAGACGACATTGTCATCAAACCGGCTGACAAGGGAGGAGCCATTGTCGTCTGGCAGAAGGACTTGTACCTAAGTGAAGGTAAAAACCAGTTGACCAATGGCTCTTTTTACAGGTCCAGGACCAGCGATGCGACTGTCTCTAACAATCGCATTGTACACAACACGATTAAACAGCTTATCACTAGTAATGATCTTCCTCCCGAAGCATCTCATCTCAGGATTCATGACAGCTCTTTGGGCAAGCCTGTATTCTACATGCTCCCCAAAATTCACAAGATCGAAAACCCTGGAAGACCTATTGTCTCAGCCTGTTCTTGTCCTACTGAACACATTTCTGACTTTCTCGATAGCATTTTCCAGCCTATCGTTGAGAATCTTCCCTCCTTCATCAAAGACACCAATCACGCTCTTACAACTTTCTCCTCTATCCGACTCCCAGCAGACCGCTCCTACCGTCTTTTCTTGCTGGACGTCTGCTCTCTGTATACCTCTATTCCCCACTCTGATGGTCTCCGAGCTCTTCAGTTTTTTCTGGACCAACGCACTTGCCCTTCTATATCCACTGTCACTCTTCTCCGTCTTGCTGAACTGGTCCTTCAACTGAATTCCTTTGAATTCAATGGTCAGTTTTTTGACCAAATTAGCGGTGTTGCCATGGGAACGAAGATGGGTCCCAGCTATGCCTGTCTATTCATGGGCCACTTGGAGCATCAGATATGGCAACAATACTCCGGTCCTTTCCCTGGGTTTTACCGCAGATATATCGATGATGGCATAGGTCTCACAGATATGTCTGAGACTGATTTACACCGCTTCATCGACTTTGTGAACCACTTTCACCCCACCATCAAGTTCACCTCCCTCGTCTCCACAGTATCTGTCAACTTCCTTGACATTACTATTTCTATCACGCCCTCCGGCCTTAATACCTCAGTATACTACAAGCCGACAGATGCCCACAGCTACCTCCTGTATACCTCTTCTCATCCTCGGGCCTGTCGTGACTCCCTTCCTTTTTCACAACTTCTCCGCCTCCGCCGTTTATGCCAAGACGACGATGACTTCCACTTACGAGCAAATGAGATGTTGGATTTCTTCCGTAACAGACTTTATCCAGAACATGTTCTCACCTCTGCTCTCCAACGTGTGCTCCCCATCTCTCGTCTGGAGGCCCTCAAACCTCACCATAAATCCACTTCGGATAGAGTCAAATTAATCTTGACCCATCACCCTCACAGTACTACTGTCAAACAGATCCTTTTCCGCCACCTCCCTATCCTCCAAGCAGAGCCTCTGACCCAAAAAGTATTCAGTGAAGCACCTTTGGTGGCATATAGACGTGACAAGAACTTGAAGGATCTTCTTGTTCACAGCCGTCTCCCAAAGGAGAATGCCACTCACTTTGGCACACTACCCTGTGGTCGGACACGATGCAACACGTGCAAGTATGTCATCTCAACCCAGAAGGTGTCCTTTCCTAAGGCTACGTACACCATCACTAGTAGCTTCACGTGTGAATCGCGCAATGTCATTTATACGATCATATGTAAACGTTGCTGCAAAACCTATATTGGCCAAACAGGCAAACGACTTGGGGACAGATTCAGCCAGCACTTAAATGACATCGCTCAGCAAAAGTCAACACCAGTTGCTATACACTTCAATGGTCCTGACCACCATGGTCCCATCGACATCCAGGTCACAGCGATCCGATCCTGCTCCTCTGACACTGCCAGCCGAGAACAGCTTGAGAACCGTCTTATCCACCGCATGGGGTGTCTAAAACCAGCCGGTCTCAACACTTTTCACACCTTTGTCTGAGGTCACCCTCTCCTCTCTTGCTCTATTTTACTCTTTCCACTCTTATCCTATTCTTCTATTTGTATGCCATATACATTTTTTTATTTCATATTTATTTATCTCCCACTCATTCTGTCCCCTTCTATTTCCAGTCCCCACTTTTATCACGTTGGGTAGTTTATTTTCCGGTTTCGTTTTTTAGTTTCTTAGTATGCATTGTGTACATCCGGCGGCGGAAGTCGCTTTCTGTTCAGCCACGCGCTTATCAACAGGACAGCGATTTTGATAGAATTTCGGTTCTTGCCTTCAGGGAAGTACCCAGTTTTTATTTTATTTAGTTTTTATGTGTCCTATCTAGCCTTCACTTTCTTTCCTTTCCTGACGAAGGCCTTGTGGCCGTAACGTAGACTATTTTCTTTGTCTTTTGTCCTCGTAAGACGAATCACCTTTTTTCGATTTTTTTTCAAACCCATCCATCGTATTCCACGTCTTACCGCAGTTCCCCTCCACTTCCTCGATTATATATATATTTTTTTTGACTGCACCGTGTCTCTGTTATCTCGTATCTCTATCTACATATCCTGCTTATCTCCCTGATCCTATCCTATCGCCTTTTCTCAGTATTTTATATCCTATTCACCTATTTATTTTCGTATTTCCCTATTCTTCCTTCATACCTTATATTACCGCAATCTACCCTATTTATTTATTGTTTCAGCGTCTTATATTTTATTTATTTCATATTTTACGTTTTTTATTTTCTGGACGTTTTACTTTTCCCCACTATGCCCTCTCTGAAATATTTTATCAACTCTCTCCGTGTGTCGGTTACCACCAGCTTTAGCTCCCTACCTCCTGATATATCCCGTGTCGCTATTGACTTTGCGTTCGTTACTTTCAAGAAAACTAGATTCACCTCCCATCTCCACTTTATTCACACCTGCCTCCACCACAAAATTCTTCCTAATGGATTTTCTTCCAATTTTCATCCATCTGCTGGTACACTCAATCCTAGGGAACAACGTCTCCTACAACGAATTGAGACCAGATGTGGCTTTCAACGTATGCGCGTAGTGGCCGCCAGTCACTCCCGCCTTTTATCAGACCTCAGTGCCCAACAGACCCAGCTTCTGCTTCGCTTACGTTGTCTCACCTCCAACAACTTCCCTTTCTATTCTATGATACGCACCACTATCCACACACTGAACCGGCAGCTGCATGAGTTCCTTTCCACGTCTAAACACCATAAACTATCCCGTCTCATCCCTACCCCCATAGCTACCCCTCCATCCTCCACTCCATCATGCACTCAGGTAGTCTGCATCCCCCCAGATCTACCCCTCTCTGAGGGAGAGCGCTCTGTTCTTAGTAAGGGCCTAAAATTTGTTCCTCTTCGTCCGACCCTAGACCAATACAATCTCCTCCAGGATGTTCATCGGTTTCACCGTCGCATGAGGCTGAAGCTCCATTTTAGAGAGAAAGACAGCACTCCGCAGTCTCAGGCTGAATCCGACATCTTCGCACGCTTTTCTGACTCTACTAAACCTCCCTTTACACCTAAACCTGGAGCCTCTCATGCCCTGGACCTGTATATCAAGAACACCATCCATGACATTCAGCAGCTCCGCCCTCGTAGATTGCATTATTCCAATCTCACTTCGGCGGAGTCTGGTGCTCTCTCCCTTCTTCGCCGTAGAGACGACATTGTCATCAAACCGGCTGACAAGGGAGGAGCCATTGTCGTCTGGCAGAAGGACTTGTACCTAAGTGAAGGTAAAAACCAGTTGACCAATGGCTCTTTTTACAGGTCCAGGACCAGCGATGCGACTGTCTCTAACAATCGCATTGTACACAACACGATTAAACAGCTTATCACTAGTAATGATCTTCCTCCCGAAGCATCTCATCTCAGGATTCATGACAGCTCTTTGGGCAAGCCTGTATTCTACATGCTCCCCAAAATTCACAAGATCGAAAACCCTGGAAGACCTATTGTCTCAGCCTGTTCTTGTCCTACTGAACACATTTCTGACTTTCTCGATAGCATTTTCCAGCCTATCGTTGAGAATCTTCCCTCCTTCATCAAAGACACCAATCACGCTCTTACAACTTTCTCCTCTATCCGACTCCCAGCAGACCGCTCCTACCGTCTTTTCTTGCTGGACGTCTGCTCTCTGTATACCTCTATTCCCCACTCTGATGGTCTCCGAGCTCTTCAGTTTTTTCTGGACCAACGCACTTGCCCTTCTATATCCACTGTCACTCTTCTCCGTCTTGCTGAACTGGTCCTTCAACTGAATTCCTTTGAATTCAATGGTCAGTTTTTTGACCAAATTAGTGGTGTTGCCATGGGAACGAAGATGGGTCCCAGCTATGCCTGTCTATTCATGGGCCACTTGGAGCATCAGATATGGCAACAATACTCCGGTCCTTTCCCTGGGTTTTACCGCAGATATATCGATGATGGCATAGGTCTCACAGATATGTCTGAGACTGATTTACACCGCTTCATCGACTTTGTGAACCACTTTCACCCCACCATCAAGTTCACCTCCCTCGTCTCCACAGTATCTGTCAACTTCCTTGACATTACTATTTCTATCACGCCCTCCGGCCTTAATACCTCAGTATACTACAAGCCGACAGATGCCCACAGCTACCTCCTGTATACCTCTTCTCATCCTCGGGCCTGTCGTGACTCCCTTCCTTTTTCACAACTTCTCCGCCTCCGCCGTTTATGCCAAGACGACGATGACTTCCACTTACGAGCAAATGAGATGTTGGATTTCTTCCGTAACAGACTTTATCCAGAACATGTTCTCACCTCTGCTCTCCAACGTGTGCTCCCCATCTCTCGTCTGGAGGCCCTCAAACCTCACCATAAATCCACTTCGGATAGAGTCAAATTAATCTTGACCCATCACCCTCACAGTACTACTGTCAAACAGATCCTTTTCCGCCACCTCCCTATCCTCCAAGCAGAGCCTCTGACCCAAAAAGTATTCAGTGAAGCACCTTTGGTGGCATATAGACGTGACAAGAACTTGAAGGATCTTCTTGTTCACAGCCGTCTCCCAAAGGAGAATGCCACTCACTTTGGCACACTACCCTGTGGTCGGACACGATGCAACACGTGCAAGTATGTCATCTCAACCCAGAAGGTGTCCTTTCCTAAGGCTACGTACACCATCACTAGTAGCTTCACGTGTGAATCGCGCAATGTCATTTATACGATCATATGTAAACGTTGCTGCAAAACCTATATTGGCCAAACAGGCAAACGACTTGGGGACAGATTCAGCCAGCACTTAAATGACATCGCTCAGCAAAAGTCAACACCAGTTGCTATACACTTCAATGGTCCTGACCACCATGGTCCCATCGACATCCAGGTCACAGCGATCCGATCCTGCTCCTCTGACACTGCCAGCCGAGAACAGCTTGAGAACCGTCTTATCCACCGCATGGGGTGTCTAAAACCAGCCGGTCTCAACACTTTTCACACCTTTGTCTGAGGTCACCCTCTCCTCTCTTGCTCTATTTTACTCTTTCCACTCTTATCCTATTCTTCTATTTGTATGCCATATACATTTTTTTATTTCATATTTATTTATCTCCCACTCATTCTGTCCCCTTCTATTTCCAGTCCCCACTTTTATCACGTTGGGTAGTTTATTTTCCGGTTTCGTTTTTTAGTTTCTTAGTATGCATTGTGTACATCCGGCGGCGGAAGTCGCTTTCTGTTCAGCCACGCGCTTATCAACAGGACAGCGATTTTGATAGAATTTCGGTTCTTGCCTTCAGGGAAGTACCCAGTTTTTATTTTATTTAGTTTTTATGTGTCCTATCTAGCCTTCACTTTCTTTCCTTTCCTGACGAAGGCCTTGTGGCCGTAACGTAGACTATTTTCTTTGTCTTTTGTCCTCGTAAGACGAATCACCTTTTTTCGATTTTTTTTCAAACCCATCCATCGTATTCCACGTCTTACCGCAGTTCCCCTCCACTTCCTCGATTATATATATATTTTTTTTGACTGCACCGTGTCTCTGTTATCTCGTATCTCTATCTACATATCCTGCTTATCTCCCTGATCCTATCCTATCGCCTTTTCTCAGTATTTTATATCCTATTCACCTATTTATTTTCGTATTTCCCTATTCTTCCTTCATACCTTATATTACCGCAATCTACCCTATTTATTTATTGTTTCAGCGTCTTATATTTTATTTATTTCATATTTTACGTTTTTTATTTTCTGGACGTTTTACTTTTCCCCACTATGCCCTCTCTGAAATATTTTATCAACTCTCTCCGTGTGTCGGTTACCACCAGCTTTAGCTCCCTACCTCCTGATATATCCCGTGTCGCTATTGACTTTGCGTTCGTTACTTTCAAGAAAACTAGATTCACCTCCCATCTCCACTTTATTCACACCTGCCTCCACCACAAAATTCTTCCTAATGGATTTTCTTCCAATTTTCATCCATCTGCTGGTACACTCAATCCTAGGGAACAACGTCTCCTACAACGAATTGAGACCAGATGTGGCTTTCAACGTATGCGCGTAGTGGCCGCCAGTCACTCCCGCCTTTTATCAGACCTCAGTGCCCAACAGACCCAGCTTCTGCTTCGCTTACGTTGTCTCACCTCCAACAACTTCCCTTTCTATTCTATGATACGCACCACTATCCACACACTGAACCGGCAGCTGCATGAGTTCCTTTCCACGTCTAAACACCATAAACTATCCCGTCTCATCCCTACCCCCATAGCTACCCCTCCATCCTCCACTCCATCATGCACTCAGGTAGTCTGCATCCCCCCAGATCTACCCCTCTCTGAGGGAGAGCGCTCTGTTCTTAGTAAGGGCCTAAAATTTGTTCCTCTTCGTCCGACCCTAGACCAATACAATCTCCTCCAGGATGTTCATCGGTTTCACCGTCGCATGAGGCTGAAGCTCCATTTTAGAGAGAAAGACAGCACTCCGCAGTCTCAGGCTGAATCCGACATCTTCGCACGCTTTTCTGACTCTACTAAACCTCCCTTTACACCTAAACCTGGAGCCTCTCATGCCCTGGACCTGTATATCAAGAACACCATCCATGACATTCAGCAGCTCCGCCCTCGTAGATTGCATTATTCCAATCTCACTTCGGCGGAGTCCGGTGCTCTCTCCCTTCTTCGCCGTAGAGACGACATTGTCATCAAACCGGCTGACAAGGGAGGAGCCATTGTCGTCTGGCAGAAGGACTTGTACCTAAGTGAAGGTAAAAACCAGTTGACCAATGGCTCTTTTTACAGGTCCAGGACCAGCGATGCGACTGTCTCTAACAATCGCATTGTACACAACACGATTAAACAGCTTATCACTAGTAATGATCTTCCTCCCGAAGCATCTCATCTCAGGATTCATGACAGCTCTTTGGGCAAGCCTGTATTCTACATGCTCCCCAAAATTCACAAGATCGAAAACCCTGGAAGACCTATTGTCTCAGCCTGTTCTTGTCCTACTGAACACATTTCTGACTTTCTCGATAGCATTTTCCAGCCTATCGTTGAGAATCTTCCCTCCTTCATCAAAGACACCAATCACGCTCTTACTACTTTTTCCTCTATCCGACTCCCAGCAGACCGCTCCTACCGTCTTTTCTTGCTGGACGTCTGCTCTCTGTATACCTCTATTCCCCACTCTGATGGTCTCCGAGCTCTTCAGTTTTTTCTGGACCAACGCACTTGCCCTTCTATATCCACTGTCACTCTTCTCCGTCTTGCTGAACTGGTCCTTCAACTGAATTCCTTTGAATTCAATGGTCAGTTTTTTGACCAAATTAGCGGTGTTGCCATGGGAACGAAGATGGGTCCCAGCTATGCCTGTCTATTCATGGGCCACTTGGAGCATCAGATATGGCAACAATACTCCGGTCCTTTCCCTGGGTTTTACCGCAGATATATCGATGATGGCATAGGTCTCACAGATATGTCTGAGACTGATTTACACCGCTTCATCGACTTTGTGAACCACTTTCACCCCACCATCAAGTTCACCTCCCTCGTCTCCACAGTATCTGTCAACTTCCTTGACATTACTATTTCTATCACGCCCTCCGGCCTTAATACCTCAGTATACTACAAGCCGACAGATGCCCACAGCTACCTCCTGTATACCTCTTCTCATCCTCGGGCCTGTCGTGACTCCCTTCCTTTTTCACAACTTCTCCGCCTCCGCCGTTTATGCCAAGACGACGATGACTTCCACTTACGAGCAAATGAGATGTTGGATTTCTTCCGTAACAGACTTTATCCAGAACATGTTCTCACCTCTGCTCTCCAACGTGTGCTCCCCATCTCTCGTCTGGAGGCCCTCAAACCTCACCATAAATCCACTTCGGATAGAGTCAAATTAATCTTGACCCATCACCCTCACAGTACTACTGTCAAACAGATCCTTTTCCGCCACCTCCCTATCCTCCAAGCAGAGCCTCTGACCCAAAAAGTATTCAGTGAAGCACCTTTGGTGGCATATAGACGTGACAAGAACTTGAAGGATCTTCTTGTTCACAGCCGTCTCCCAAAGGAGAATGCCACTCACTTTGGCACACTACCCTGTGGTCGGACACGATGCAACACGTGCAAGTATGTCATCTCAACCCAGAAGGTGTCCTTTCCTAAGGCTACGTACACCATCACTAGTAGCTTCACGTGTGAATCGCGCAATGTCATTTATACGATCATATGTAAACGTTGCTGCAAAACCTATATTGGCCAAACAGGCAAACGACTTGGGGACAGATTCAGCCAGCACTTAAATGACATCGCTCAGCAAAAGTCAACACCAGTTGCTATACACTTCAATGGTCCTGACCACCATGGTCCCATCGACATCCAGGTCACAGCGATCCGATCCTGCTCCTCTGACACTGCCAGCCGAGAACAGCTTGAGAACCGTCTTATCCACCGCATGGGGTGTCTAAAACCAGCCGGTCTCAACACTTTTCACACCTTTGTCTGAGGTCACCCTCTCCTCTCTTGCTCTATTTTACTCTTTCCACTCTTATCCTATTCTTCTATTTGTATGTCATATACATTTTTTTATTTCATATTTGTCTATCTCCCACTCATTCTGTCCCCTTCTATTTCCAGTCCCCACTTTTATCACGTCGGGTAGTTTATTTTCCGGTTTCGTTTTTTAGTTTCTTAGTATGCAATGTGTACATCCGGCGGCGGAAGTCGCTTTCTGTTCAGCCACGCGCTTATCAACAGGACAGCGATTTTGATAGAATTTCGGTTCTTGCCTTCAGGGAAGTACCCAGTTTTTATTTTATTTAGTTTTTATGTGTCCTATCTAGCCTTCACTTTCTTTCCTTTCCTGACGAAGGCCTTGTGGCCGTAACGTAGACTATTTTCTTTGTCTTTTGTCCTCGTAAGACGAATCACCTTTTTTCGATTTTTTTTCAAACCCATCCATCAACAAACCCGCAAGCTTTCATATTGTTGGATTGTTTATCACTAACAGATTATAATCATATTTTAACTCAGTTTTACACAATTTCGCTCTATTTGTTTTTTGCCACCTGTTATCCAAAAATGCACTTGGAATAATAAAACGGTATGAGGTTTAGTCATTTAAAACCTCATCTATTGCAAATTACAAATAATTTTAACTTAAATATTGAATTAAACATTAATTAATGACATTATATATTTATTACACATGCCTACCCTTGGGGCCAAATTTTTAAAAAATTAGGATTTTGCCTCGTTTTTGCGAGGCGCGCATCCTTCAACCTAGACACACGCTGCTGATTAAAAAAGGAAGAAAACACACACACATAAACCCACGCTTGAAAACATGAACAACACAAGAGCACACCTGTGTCTGAAAGTTCGCAATCAAAGCTGACATTATTTGCAAAGGAAACTAGTACGGAACCAGAAAAGTAACTGCTAGAAGGCCCTTCTTTTTCTTACTGTGAAACATCACAATAATTTGAAATCGGTGGACTGGACTTTAAAATGCCTTCCATCATTCATAAAGTGTCAACAAATTTGCATGCACCAGAAACAGAACAACCGCTAGTGTTATTTATGTGACAATGTTTCTGTGTGTACTTAAAAAGTAATCAAGGGTTTTTAAAGACGATTTTTATGATCTTAATACATCAATAGACTTAAAATCAAGGTGATTTGATGAAGTTATTGTCTGATGTGTAATAAATAAGCTTCACTGTCATTTATTATTTCAAATCAATATGTCCTACTTTTTCATTATAGGGTCCTCCCTTGTCCTCCTTTCCATGACAAAAAAGTGAATACTGTCCTCCTTTTTGCGTTGAAGGATATGGTCACCCTAAACTATGCACAATGCTATGATACACTAATGTGGAAGTGAAGCTCTGTCTGTGAGGTAACTACATCCACATTGACTCTAGAAATCATCTCCACACTTCCAGGGATTCCCCCTATGGTGAAACATGTTCAGAACCCAGCATTACACACTAAGCTTGGAGGAGTCACTTCAGCCCTAGACATAACTTTGGCTTTAACCTTGTTGGCTGCATGCAGGAGGATTGCAGTATAGACAGACCCATGATAGGCCTGGGGAGTTGATAAGTGGCTTTGTTTAGGATGTGACAATTCCTTAGGAGAGCCCAGTATTTTATCTTTGCATATTTGGAGAGCCCCCTTGGATGGCGGGGAATACACTATGCCACACACTTCTTCCTCCTAGCTTGTTACCAGATGTGATAATCCTTTAAATGCAAGCCAAGCTGGAGAAACTGGAGTTCATGACTCCAGCTCAACACATTTCAGAATGGCAGAAAAGCCACAGGAAAAGCCTAGATCTACAGTGTATATAACACCAAGGAGTCTTCAACTTGGAATTGGCCGCAAAAGAGCGAAAAGCTCAGCAGTCATAGTTAAACAACAATACAAAATTATAAATAAAACTTTTCCTTTTTTTCTTTTCTTCTACCCATCACCATCACTTGGCTAACAGAGTTAAAATGTGATGAAGCATAAAAATTAAAAAGGTGTTAGCATTTTGAGATTTAAAAAAAAAAATGTATGTCCTTTGGTTGAAAAAAAATCCCTAAAGATGATAATTCAAAATAAAATTCTTATTCTTTTACATAGCTTGATACTTTCAATGTCCATCTATTTCTCACTGTTATGATAGCTCTCTTGCATATTCCTTTATTTGGCCAGACAAATATTTGAGCATATTACGTACGTCTATTTAACTGAGTGTATATGGCTGTCATTTATTTTCTTGCTCTATGTTGTCTTTTGAACATATTTTATATAACCTCTTGCACTGTACTTTCGTATTTGCCATTCCTTTTATAAACTGAGAATATTTGGTCTGTGTATAATTTCTATTGCTTTAAATCAAACAGTTGCTACCTTGTTTGTGTGTCTGTGATCTTCTTCACAAGGATTTTCCCTGACAGTGAAATCAAAACTGTTTACTACTCATGTACGTAACTCCCTTTATTGACACCTGGCTAAACTGCCTCACATTTAGCTGTAATTTTTTTTTCTTCAAAATTTTGTGCAAGATCTCTTGTAGAGTTGTCAGTTTGTTTTCAATGCCTCTACTGGAAAGTAATCCATATCCACCATGTTTTTTTGGGGAGAAAGAAATGATGTGGTGTCTGTCATAAATTTATTTTGAGAGAAAAGAGTCGTAGAAATAGTGGTCCGGTTTAGAGTGGAAAATGATGATGGAAAGCTCAGTGATAGAAAATGTAGATATTAAATAGTTGCTTCACAGCGTGCTGGAGGAGAGTAAAGACAGACTTATTTACGACAAATCGCTTCTCTCAATCTTCTCTTCCGCTCTCCTGGTCAAACAATTATTTGCCAGTTTTCCAGACACGCTTCTGCGCGCACACCGATTTGGTGTTTTTCACACACACAGACGATGTAGATACAAACTATATTAAACGAATAGGGGAAATGTTGGGCTGTGGGTATATCCAACACACAGAACTAAATGAGTTTATGTGATTTTATTCACTTTAAACATCAATCACTAACAAATATCAGATATTACATAAATTATCATAAGTACACAAATGCAAATAACAAATTTGGGAGGGGTGAAGAAGATTGGTATCGACTAAGCCCTTCCCGCTTATTAGACAAAGACAAATCCAGTCCAGAGATAGATAATATCAGGATCGTAGGTACGTTAACCTAACAGTGAAGTTAATTACTCTGAAAGAGGTGTTACAAAGTTAGGTATAGGTGATAGAAAAAAACCTGTTCTTCCCAGCTGTTCTTCCCTTTACTAAGCAAATGGAAAGGAGGGGGTTTTTAAACAGAGTTAACCAATTAGCAACTCCCCCTTAAAGGAACAATGCAGGGAATACAGAAAAATTATATTACTAGGCAAGAAAGTTAACAACAGGTTTACAAAAGAAAACGATTAAATTTCCTGTCATTCATACACACGTGTGAGGATCCACACTCATATACTCACACACTTACCGAATGCAGCCTCAGACGATCCATAAAAAGTATATAAAAACAGCAAGTAATCGTTTGACATATGAACTGTCTAGTCCTTCGATGTCCCGCCCCAGATGTTTGCGAGGGTTTGTTGGTAACAAATATTCTCACTTATCGCAAGACTTGAAGACTAAGAGTTCTCGTGTTTTTATTATATATATAAAAGGAGTCTATGGGATGGCACTAACCCAGTTCGGCACAGGGGTGAAAATGAAGTGGTCTCTTTTAATCCTCCGCTATGGTAAAATTCCTTCAATGTGTGATGATAGTTTTTATTAAATCCAATTGAGGAAAAAACTAGGCTCATTCACAGTCAGGAAAATATGTACTCTCTCACAGTAAACAGTAAATATGATATCGCTACTGGCGCTGTTCATCTTCCAGTTTATCTTACAGATTTAATTTGATGATAATAATCAAATGATCTTGGGTAGGCTTTCTTTCATGTAATTATGTTAGCTAGGCCGTACCGGACCACCACAAGATTTACTTTAAAAAAATGTCTCATCAAACTGTCTGGAAGTTTAAGAACCGAGTATGGAAACTCTGAAAGATTTCGTTATTGCTGGGATTGCAAAAGGTGATCAATCTAGAGAAAAAGATAGAAAACCAATAACAGCATAATCATACTTTAAAACAAATAATCTTCTAAGCGCGCGATAAATTTCCCGTTAAGCCTATAATACACTCGAGTATTTAATTATGTATTTAATAAACACTGCGCGAGTTCTAGTGGTTAAATCACACATCTATAAATATAGGACTTAACTAAATTTATTAATTATAAATTCCTTCGCGACTTTAAAAGTTAATTTAAGCATCTATTATCTTTTGAAATAATATAATAGATAGATCATTATATTTACAACTGGAACTATTGAGATGGTTTAATTTAATAGGTTTAAATTAACACAAAATCCAATGAAATATAATGAATGAACTAGACCACTGATCACTTTACACAATATATATATTACCGCTTTGCACAGAAATAGAATTCACTGCAAATAAAATGAAAATCCATGGGATAATCTAGCAAGATTTCAAATATCGCTAGTGCTACTATCAAGTTCTGGCCAGCGAATGATAACGTGTCTAGTCTTCATGGTCTATTTAGCTAAAATGGAATGTAAGTTGAGTGGGACATGAGAACTTTGACAGCTTATTTGATCTCACGAACTTTTGGGGATCTGACCGCCAAATCAAGAGAAAAAGCCGCACCCTGGTCTTCGTATCTCCGTTCGCTGCTGCCCGTTTCGGCTTTCCCCCGTTCGCTCGGTTGCGATTGACACCGAGACGCGAAATTAGCGGCAAGCAACTGCGTCTCGTATCAGGGACCACTACTGTCTTTGATAATGCTGATAGTCTCCCCTGAAATCCCTCAGTCTGTCTCTTTGATCTCGAGCCGCGTACTAAATGAGTCCCGGTGGAATGAGTTCTGGCAAATGAAAAGTTACAACAAATGTTCAGGGGTTCTAATGTTATGAAAAGCTAAAAGTCCCTTTAAATCATCCATCATATCAGGGAGAATTCACTTGTCAAACTAGACGTACGTCACAATCGTCCCCACTTTTAGACATTAAACCATTTTTCATGTTTCATTTTTTGACAATGGAGGTGACCTGATTGGTGATTTTAGGATGAGTGGTATCTTCAGTTTGCTCTTCTTCCTCTGTAGACCAGTTTCTACTCAGGAAATCAGCCCCGACATTCTGTCTTCCCGGAATATATTCCACTTTGAAAGAATAAACGCTTAAAAGAAGCGCCCAACGCATGATCCTTGCGTTAAATTCTTTATTGGCACCAAGAAATGCTAACGGAGCGTGGTCTGTTTGCACCGTGAAAGATGTACCATAAAGAAACTCATGATGGCGTCTGATACCGTCAATCAGAGCAAGACATTCCCTTTCAACTACGCTGTAGTTCCGTTCCGCTTTATTTAATTTCCGACTGCCATAGGCAACTGGAAATAGCATGTTCAGGTCACTGTCATCGGCTTGAAGCAGTGTTGACCCGATGCCCTGACCTGACGCGTCGACTCTCAGTACAAAAGGTTTCTTGAGGTCAGGCAACCTCAAAATGGGGTATGCAGACAACTGTCCTTTCAAAGTGCTATACGCGTGTTCGCACTTTTGATCCCATATGACCTTATCAGGACAACCTTTCTTTGTGAGGTCAGTCAGAGGTGCCGTCAGTCCGTTGAAGTTCTGGATGTACTTCTGATAGTATGCACATAGCGATATGAAGGAACGTACGTCTTTCTTCGTTCGGGGTCTTTTTGCTGCCACTATTTTCTCCACGTTCTTCTTAATAGGCCAACTGCATCCGTGAGAAATAGTGTGCCCCAGGAAGTCTAACTGTTCAAACCCGATGAGACATTTGCTAGGTCTGGCTGTGAGACCCGTTTCCTGTAGTCTCCTGAGGAGCATAGCAACCGTAGCAATATGTTCTTCATAGGTTTCCGATGCAATTAAGATGTCATCCATGAAATTATGGATATGGGGACTTTGCAAAGGTTCTAGAAGCTTCCTCATCATCCTGGTGAACACTCCTGGTGCGTTATGCAAACCGAACGGCATCACGTTAAATGTGTAATGTCCTTCACTAGTGCTGAAAGCTAACAAAGGTTTAATTTCCTCCTTGACTGGTATTTGATAATAACCTTTGCTGAGGTCAATCTTGGAGAAGATCTTTGCTTTGCTGAGCTTGGTGAACAACTCAGAAACAGTTTGGAGAGGTTCGGGCTGGAATTCCGTTACCGCGTTTAGCAACCTGTAATCAATGCACAGCCGAACTTCCTTATTGGGCTTCTGCAACAGCACTACACTCGAGCTGTAAGGAGATGTAGACTCACTGATAATTCCTGCCTGACGCAGCTTGTCTATTTCTCCGCGAAGTGCATCAGCTTTAGCGTACGGGATGGGGTAAACTCTGGTTTGAACAGGGGTCTCGTTTGTTAATTTCATATCAAATTCAATGAGATTTGTTCGACCAGGTACATCCGTTAAGACTGCACTGTACTGTTTTAGTAGAGCCCTGGTTTCTGTTTGTTGTTCTGGTGAGAGATTGTCGCCGAACTTGACATCTTTAAAGGATTCTGTGGGTTGCAATGGATACTCCATGCAACCATCATCATCTTCCTCGTCTTCCGTTGCTATGGCGACAGCCAGGAGATGCTCGGAGGATGGCACCGGTCTTTCCAAATATTTCTTTAGCAGATTTATGTGGAAGACCTTCTCCTTTCCTTTGATGGAGATCTTGTAGTTGGTACGTGAGATCTTTTTAAGGACGGTAAACGGTCCTTGCCATCCGATGCGAAGTTTATTGCTTCCGGTTGGAAGTAGCAATAGGACTTTCTCCCCTGGTTGTAGTTCTCTCTCTTTTGCAGCTTTGTTGTATCTTTTAGTAATTTTAGCGCGGGCTTTCTTAAGGTTGGTAGTAGCTAGATCCCATCCTAGCTTTAGCCTTTCCTTAAGCTCAGATACATACTTGCTTGCAGAGACGACTGTCTCGTCAGCCTTCTGGTCTGTCAGGGACCGAAGTAAGGCTTCTAGTGGCCCCTTAATAGGTCTGCCAAATAAAAGTGTAGCTGGCGCAAAACCCGTAGACGCTTGGGGTACCTCTCGGTAGGCGAATAAGGCAGCCGATATATATTGGTCCCAGTCTTCCGGTTTCTCCTGACCCAGCTTACGTAACATCATGGTGAGGGTACCGTTAAAACGTTCCACGAGCCCATTTCCGGCCGGATGGTAGGGACTTGTGTGGATATGTTTGGCCCTCAAGATCTTAAAGATCTCCTCCATTAACAGGCTACGGAATTGGGATCCATTGTCCGTCAAAACTTGTTGAGGGAATCCCAACCGTGTAAAAATTTGCACAAGGGCTTCTGCGACATGCTTGGAATTAGTGCATGGTAGCGGTACGGCTTCGGCCCACATAGTGCAAGTGTCAACTAAGGTCAGGATGAACCTGTTCCTTCTTTTGGTCTTTTCCAGAGGACCAATAATGTCGACAGCAACCCGTTCAAATGGAGTCCCTACTATTGGCATTTGCCCCATAGGTACTGGGGGTGTCAAGTGCTTGGGTGCTACCCGTTGGCACTGGGCGCAGGATTTCACATACCTGACAATGTCAGAGTTCATTCCTGGCCACCAATAGTGGTTTTTTATTCGCTGAATAGTGGCGTTTTGTCCCATATGTCCGCTAAAGGGAAGAGAGTGCCCCATTTCTAAGATCTGGTTTCTGTACTGCGTCGGTACTAGGAGCTGGTTATTCCCCGTGTCCGGGTTGCCCGTTCTACGATACAATACACCATCCTTAGAAAAGATGTCTCCGTTGTGTCTGGGGTCCTTAGCCATGGGCAGTTTTTTAAAGCAGGGCGCCAGAGTAGGGTCCTTTTGTTGCGCCTCCTTCAGTTCATTCGGCAACAAGTTTGGCGCAGGCTCCCTCTCCTTCTTGGCTTGCCCTCTTGTGGTTACCGCTGCCACAATCGGCTCCTTAGGTCTCCCAATGAACACATATCTACATCCCAGGATAACTGGGTAGATCGGATCATCCATTATGGCCGCTTTAATAACTCCTCTGACAAAGTCAGAGTGTATTTCTACCAGTGCGATAGGAAGCGTCCTGGGTGCATCACTCCTGAAAACTCCACTAAGTTTGACGGTTTCCTCTGTCTCCTGACCGGGTTTGACTAGGTGCCTAGCGACAATACAATCAAAACTTAATCCAGTGTCAAAAAGACAAGTAGTAGAGGTACCGTTCAAAATTACAGTTCCTCGAGTTGAGGGTCGGTCCCCCTCAGGTTGAGAATCACTGACATTGACTCTACCTTTCGAGGCTGTATGCAAACATCCAATGCGGTTTGCACCGGTTTGTTTGCCCTGATCAGACGTTCCTGGTGTAGGGGTCTTCCCTTTTCCTTGACCTTGGTGGCCGCGCTGCCACGTAGGCTTGGTTGGTTGATCAGAATTGTTGTTTGGGGGGTATCGGGTTTTGTAGAATTTCGATTTTTCCTGGGGAGGTTTCTGGGTATTGTTATCTCGTTGGTTATAATGTTGAGAGGAAGTGGAAGAATAGGATGCCTGCTCTAGATTCTGTTTTCGAGATGGCTCATCGGTGGGTTTACGTTTAGTGCTGGGAAGTTCGGCCATTGCATTGCTATAGCGTTCGGCTTTATTGAGTATGTCTTCAAGCCTGACTGCCCCCTGTTCAGCCAAAAATCTACGAGTTTCATTCGACAAAGTGGATTTTATCTGCTCCACAAGAACAAGTTCGAGGAGTCCCTCATATGAAAGAGGTAGGTCAGATAATTCAATGCACTTTGTCAGATAACCCGTGAGACGTGAAGAGAACTGGGGAAATGTTTCCGTGCTCTCTTTTCGGCTGTTTCTGAACAACTGCAGAAACTTTCGGGCAGTCATCTCAAACTGCTGTAGTAAGGCCTTCTTCAACAGGTCATAATCATGTTGATTCGGTCCCAGCTTTGTGTACACGTCATAAGCATTGCCTTTCAGTGACGTTGAAAGTTTGAGCGCCCAGCGGGTACTCTCTAACCCATAAAGATTCGCGAGTCTCTCGAATTTTTCTAGGTAGCTGTCAATTTTTTCGTTAGGGCTAGGAAAAGATTCTAAAGAAAACGACATAGCAGTTAATTGGGCAGACTGAGTGCTGGAGAGATCCATTATTTGAGACTGGGGCGAAGACGGCTCTCCATTATTTGAAGTAGAGGCACTCCGACTCTCTAAAGCCTTGAGCGCTAATTCATGCTGTCTTTCCTTGTCTCTCTCTCTTTCCCTGCGGGCGTCCATCTCTGCCTCAATTTTCTTCTGCTCCAATTGACGATCGTCCGCTTCTTTCTTCCTAGCTTCTGCCCTCTCTTCCTCCGCGTCATACCTTTGAAGTTCCTGGTTGATAAACAGATTCGCAGCTTCTGTGTCTAGTCCTGAGTCCTTGGCCTCTTGCCTCAAAAGGGATCTTATCCTAATTCTCTCTGCCATTGTCAAAGAACTGGATGTTTCTAAGACTAGAGAATAGTAAGATGGAACAAGAAGGGGAAAACTCAAAGCCGCTACGAAAAAACCAAAGTAAAATAAAATTTACTTGAGTTACCTCCTACCTGTACTGTGCAAACTTATCGCTGCTATTATCTGGCAATTAAGGCTCTAAACGCAAGCGACTATGCCACTAAATGGTAAGTTACACTGGAAAAGAATCTACTTTTACTAACAGTAGAGAAAAATTTAAATTAAAACAATTTAAAAGGAAAAAAAAATTTTTTCCCTAAATTTTAAATCTCTGACAACAAACTCCGTCCCTAAAGTCAATTATTGAGATGAGACGTTGTTAACTTAATTTTTAAAAATCAGTACAATCCGTCTTTAGCTAAGCTCAACTCTTTTTAACTTCAAAAACCTTAGTGACTGTAAAACAATCACGCAATCCCAGCAACTCTTATAAAGAAAGAAATGAATTATCTCCGCCAGAGGATAATTAAAATAGCAAATATTTTTGTTTATCTGTACTTTCTACTGCTGTGGAGAGAAAACAACCTGTAAATATGCTGTGTGGACAACCCAAATACTTAAAGAACGTTTGTCTAGGGGTGTAATTATTTATTTATTTCCCTAATTCACAAGACAAATCATTCACACTCTACCTAGTTAGACCCAGACTAAATCAGACTCAAAATATCTTTAACCCGGCTATGCGATTGCCTCAAATGTAGCTCAAGATCCCAGAACCAGCCCACAAATATGTGTGCATCAAATGTATCTCAAAATAATCCTGGACGAGCCAGCCAAATATTGTCGTAAATTTATTTTGAGAGAAAAGAGTCGTAGAAATAGTGGTCCGGTTTAGAGTGGAAAATGATGATGGAAAGCTCAGTGATAGAAAATGTAGATATTAAATAGTTGCTTCACAGCGTGCTGGAGGAGAGTAAAGACAGACTTATTTACGACAAATCGCTTCTCTCAATCTTCTCTTCCGCTCTCCTGGTCAAACAATTATTTGCCAGTTTTCCAGACACGCTTCTGCGCGCACACCGATTTGGTGTTTTTCACACACACAGACGATGTAGATACAAACTATATTAAACGAATAGGGGAAATGTTGGGCTGTGGGTATATCCAACACACAGAACTAAATGAGTTTATGTGATTTTATTCACTTTAAACATCAATCACTAACAAATATCAGATATTACATAAATTATCATAAGTACACAAATGCAAATAACAAATTTGGGAGGGGTGAAGAAGATTGGTATCGACTAAGCCCTTCCCGCTTATTAGACAAAGACAAATCCAGTCCAGAGATAGATAATATCAGGAACGTAGGTACGTTAACCTAACAGTGAAGTTAATTACTCTGAAAGAGGTGTTACAAAGTTAGGTATAGGTGATAGAAAAAAACCTGTTCTTCCCAGCTGTTCTTCCCTTTACTAAGCAAATGGAAAGGAGGGGGTTTTTAAACAGAGTTAACCAATTAGCAACTCCCCCTTAAAGGAACAATGCAGGGAATACAGAAAAATTATATTACTAGGCAAGAAAGTTAACAACAGGTTTACAAAAGAAAACGATTAAATTTCCTGTCATTCATACACACGCGTGAGGATCCACACTCATATACTCACACACTTACCGAATGCAGCCTCAGACGATCCATAAAAAGTATATAAAAACAGCAAGTAATCGTTTGACATATGAACTGTCTAGTCCTTCGATGTCCCGCCCCAGATGTTTGCGAGGGTTTGTTGGTAACAAATATTCTCACTTATCGCAAGACTTGAAGACTAAGAGTTCTCGTGTTTTTATTATATATATAAAAGGAGTCTATGGGATGGCACTAACCCAGTTCGGCACAGGGGTGAAAATGAAGTGGTCTCTTTTAATCCTCCGCTATGGTAAAATTCCTTCAATGTGTGATGATAGTTTTTATTAAATCCAATTGAGGAAAAAACTAGGCTCATTCACAGTCAGGAAAATATGTACTCTCTCACAGTAAACAGTAAATATGATATCGCTACTGGCGCTGTTCATCTTCCAGTTTATCTTACAGATTTAATTTGATGATAATAATCAAATGATCTTGGGTAGGCTTTCTTTCATGTAATTATGTTAGCTAGGCCGTACCGGACCACCACAAGATTTACTTTAAAAAAATGTCTCATCAAACTGTCTGGAAGTTTAAGAACCGAGTATGGAAACTCTGAAAGATTTCGTTATTGCTGGGATTGCAAAAGGTGATCAATCTAGAGAAAAAGATAGAAAACCAATAACAGCATAATCATACTTTAAAACAAATAATCTTCTAAGCGCGCGATAAATTTCCCGTTAAGCCTATAATACACTCGAGTATTTAATTATGTATTTAATAAACACTGCGCGAGTTCTAGTGGTTAAATCACACATCTATAAATATAGGACTTAACTAAATTTATTAATTATAAATTCCTTCGCGACTTTAAAAGTTAATTTAAGCATCTATTATCTTTTGAAATAATATAATAGATAGATCATTATATTTACAACTGGAACTATTGAGATGGTTTAATTTAATAGGTTTAAATTAACACAAAATCCAATGAAATATAATGAATGAACTAGACCACTGATCACTTTACACAATATATATATTACCGCTTTGCACAGAAATAGAATTCACTGCAAATAAAATGAAAATCTATGGGATAATCTAGCAAGATTTCAAATATCGCTAGTGCTACTATCAAGTTCTGGCCAGCGAATGATAACGTGTCTAGTCTTCATGGTCTATTTAGCTAAAATGGAATGTAAGTTGAGTGGGACATGAGAACTTTGACAGCTTATTTGATCTCACGAACTTTTGGGGATCTGACCGCCAAATCAAGAGAAAAAGCCGCACCCTGGTCTTCGTATCTCCGTTCGCTGCTGCCCGTTTCGGCTTTCCCCCGTTCGCTCGGTTGCGATTGACACCGAGACGCGAAATTAGCGGCAAGCAACTGCGTCTCGTATCAGGGACCACTACTGTCTTTGATAACGCCGATAGTCTCCCCTGAAATCCCTCAGTCTGTCTCTTTGATCTCGTGCCGCGTACTAAATGAGTCCCGGTGGAATGAGTTCTGGCAAACGAAAAGTTACAACAAATGTTCAGGGGTTCTAATGTTATGAAAAGCTAAAAGTCCCTTTAAATCATCCATCATATCAGGGAGAATTCACTTGTCAAACTAGACGTACGTCACAGTGTCCTTTATTACTTCTTTGCTCAATTTCTTTCAATATATTATATTTAACTGCTCCTCACTTGTGTATGTTGCATTCATTCTAATAATGCATTTTCTTTCTTTTCCAGTCTTAGTATCATCATTAAATTTGTTTAAATATTACTTCCTTTATAAGAAAAAAGCTGAGAAACATAGAAAATTATCTTTATTACTTACACAATAGCATTGACACCTCTACAGTATCTTTCCCACATGCTTCTGAACCTGGGTTGTCCTCCTATATCCCACAACTGTAAGAAAACACACAAGTAAATAAAACTTGGGGGCACATACAATTATAAAGACTTCTACGGTGACTGATTTCAACTTTCAAGTTTTAATCAATGACTTAAATCAAAATACATACATTCATCAGTACCGCAGACACAGCAGCCTTAAGTTAATGTAATATAAGACCACATTTCCAAAGAGTTTAATGATAAATATGTGTCAACTTTTGTAGCCTTTATAGACCGAACAGGATTTTGAACAATGGAGTATGATATCATGATAGTTCAAGTGCACTAAGAACAATAATGGAAACGAAAGATACACTGCAATAGTGCACTGCTTGATAAAGTAGAACAATATATTAAGAAATAAATGCACAAATAGTAACTGAGGTAATATTTTTGTTCAAACTGAGTCATGTACAGAACATACAGGGCAAACTTTTACAGAATATTTGTAAACTACAGTGGAAATGGTTCCCTCACATTTATGGAAATTTTAAAACAAAAATTTTAAAAAAGCGAGCGCAGACAACAAAAACCTTACATCAATCCTGTGGTCTGTTCCCTATATCTTTAAGAATTGAAAAGAAAGAAAGATTTGTCCCTACAAGGACCTATGTTGAACAAGTTAGACCAGCTCAAATCAGGTCTTGGACCCCGAACAAATCTACAATACACAAGCCAAACCAGTTCAGTTCAGGTCTTTGGACCCACGTGAACCCATGTTACACTATAAATTGTGTTGATATTTTTCTTTCTTTTTTGTTCAGTATTTTTACTTGCTCATCTATTGTACCTTCCCCAGTGTTACCCGTGTTGTTTATTTCTTTTTTCATCTTTATGGGTCACTCATTTTATCTTTGTTTGATTTGTTCAATTCTTCCATTCCACATGTTTGCACAGTCCATTGTCTTCACCTGTCTATTCTTCTTGTTTATATCTCCTGTTTGTAACTGTGGATGACAAAGGATAAAAACATAAACATGTCCCATGTTTCTGGTGTATCGTTCATTTTATTCCATACCATTTTCTTTTTTTATGACATTTTTATACATTACATGAACCAGACCATTTAACTTCTGATCATTCCAACATTTCTTTTCTCAAACTCTATTTGCAGTTCTTCTCCTCATTTCCTTACGCCTTCCTTTCCCCTTTTTTCTTGCAGGGTTACAAGTCAAGACCTCTAGAGTGGTTGATTGAAGCATTCTTTAAACATGCACTCAACAATACCTATTTTACTTTATTGGGATAATGCAACATGCCATGCCTGTGTGTTAGGTTATTTCTGCATTAAATATTTGTAATGCTCCCATAGGCTTCAAGGTATTATAAGTATTACTCCTGATATTACCTTCAGCTGATGTCATTTCCTAATCAAATCCATTAAAATGATGGCAGTACTAACTACCTACCAGAACAGTATTCCACACCATTGCGATCAAAGGTACAGGCCACAACAAGAACTTTTTGCACTTAACTATATGCACTAAGCCAGCAACACATCATTTTAAAAATAAGGAGCTAAAGAAAACAACGTACTCAAGTATTGTTATTCAAGCCCTGCCGTACTCTGAATGTGCATAAACCTAAATAACATAAAACAAAATATGAGACCACATATAAAGCTCAAGACATGAAGACAGAAATTTTTGCAGCAGCAGCCTTAGTCATTCCCCTTCTACTATGAGGTGTAAAGGTTTGCAGCAGCCAAGATGATTAACTAGAAAATGAGAATGAATAAACGCACTTACTATGAGAAAGAAATGATGCTGCAATGAATATCTTAATTATTCCCAGTTTTGATGCTGGGTGGTACTTTCATGGCAGTACGAGTCATGGTATCAATACAGAGAGATACAACTTCCTATACTGTGCAAAACAACACACAGTCAACATAAAAATCATGATGTATATAATTATGAATATTTTTTTTAATTCAAATGTTCATTTCCAAGCATCAAAACATGTATCAATTCTTGCATGAGCACTAATGAAAATTTAACGAATATAAGAGCATTTTTATAATGGAACCAAAACTGACCTTAATTGTCACATTGCCTTTAGAAATTTTTCTCATATTGAAGCCAACTGTTGGAATCATGTCCTCACTAAATTGTCCAGACTGAAAAAAAAAAGATAAAGATAATACGTATAGACTTGAAAGAATGACTTAAAGCTTACCATTTAAAACAAACTTAACTTAAAATCGTGATTTTTAAACAAACTCAAAAACTAAAATGAACCATACTCCATCCACTAATATTAACATTGAATAATGGACAATTTTTTACTGTCATATGAATTAACAAGAGTAATTTCACCCTGGATTTTACAGATTTGATGGTTTACAATAAATAAAATTTCAGTTACAGCTTTTTTCTAAGTCAAATCCATGCGCAAATCTGAACAGCTTAAGTGCTTTTAAAGGGATCTATGTGTGTGCTAAACTGGTGTGGAGACTGAGCTTTTGTATATTGTGTGGTGTGTTACTACTATTCCTCATTACCCTACAATTCCCAAAACAGCATGGGTTTTCAATGAACGTATGCCAAGCCATCCTGTTCTCTGCCATCAGCTCAAGGCCTTTCCATGTTTTTATTATCCCTTTCATTTGTGTCTCCGGTTCCCTTCTCCGTGTTTTTTGGTCTCCCTCTACATCTTTCTTGGGGATTCCAGAACAAGGACTGCCTTGTAATGCTCCAAACAAGTTTCCTCAATGTGTGTCCTATCCATTGCCGGTGTTTTCTTCATCTCTTGTTCCACTTGGCACCTGATTGGTTCTTTACATTAGTTTTACATTGTTTCTCTTGTGACACTGTTTCAATCTTTCTATTCTACACAAGCACCCATTTATGATACTCTGTGACTTTTTGGTTGTGGTTTTTTTTTTACATTCTTGTTCTCCCTGTTTCAGAGTCATGTAATAGGAACTGACTTGACATTTGAGTAAAGATGTCTGATTTTTGTGCTGGACTTGATTTCTTTTGATTTTAATGTTATTCCCATCATCATTTCCCTTTTTGCTCCTTATGAGGCACAGAAGCCACCATTGGATCTTGTTCCCTTGCAAGAAAGCTTGCACCAAAGCATTTACTTGCTCTTACAGTGGTGATTTCTGTGCAATCTGTTTCACAAGATGAGATTACCAGCCTCGGCACAACCTCATGTTAGTTGTCTCTTATGACCTGCATGAGTTAACAGTAGTCCTATTCTTACTATGTCTCCTCAGAGGGCCCCCCCAGGAACTGTACAGGGTATTATTACTCTAGGCAACAAACAAAAAAAAACCAATGCACAGGGAAAACTAACAATTTTTTAAACATTAAAAGCAGGTGAAGTACAAGAACCAGACACAACTAGATGTTACGTCAAGGCCTAAAATCCCACCCCCTGCAGACCCAAGTAGAACAGTCCCAACTAAGATGGTTTGGCCATGTCTGCAGAATGGGAGAAGATCGGCTACCATGACAAGCATGGGAAACAAAGAGCCAGGGATCCAGACCCCCAGAGTCTGCTGGGAGGACAACATTAGACAATCTTTGAAGGACAGAGGACTAGAATGGAACCAGGTCAGGAGGAAGACAGCTGATAGGATAGTCTGGCGCTCTCTCTTCCAAACCTCTACACCTCACGGTAGAAGGGGAACGACTAAGTAAGTAAGAAGTACAAGAATAAAACAAGTAAATTTGTGTTAATCTTAAAGGAACCAAAGATACAAATCTGTGTGGCTGAACAATGTCTAGTTTCTTTAGATAAGATAAAATTATTGAAAAGATGATTGAAATGACAAAACAGTGGGACAAGTGTTCGATGTCATCCAAATAAGTAATTCACATCCTTATGGTTAGGTTTAGGATTCCTAAACCTAACCCCCTTATTACTGTGTCTCTGGATTCCTTTTTAAGGCCATATTTAAAAAACACATCTCACTGTTCTTCATTTCAACTAAAATGATTAAGCTGTGAATTAAAACACTGTAGTTGTTATATCTGTTAACTCATATTCTGTAAGAGTTTACAGAATTTGTGGCAACTGTAAATTTAGAGTAAAAAAGGGAGTACTTAGGGACATACAGGAAAGAAAATGGAGATGGTCTTAGGGTTTGAAATAAAGAAGAGTGGGATGTGTTCTATGCCATTTTAAGATTCCTAGTAGGCCCTACTAACTCTCTTTTTTTTTTAGGCGGTATCGTAAACACGGCCCACTATCTTATTTCCACCCAAAAATTTAACATTTATGAAGAGAAAATGGGATACAAAATGAAGGAAAAGAAATTAAACATTAATAGAGTATGAAACTAATTCGGGAGACGTAAAGAAAGCATTGAAGTATGATGTTAGCCTACATAAGAATTAAAGAGAATAAGCCTAGCCTTCAGAAAATAGGTTACGGGTAACAGTCTGCATTGGGCAGATTTGATTGTATGTAGTAGATCCAGTTTATGTTGCTTGTTTATCCAAGCAACCCCTCCCTTCTCTTTCCAGTCTTAATTCACGCTTCAAAGTGTATGAAATGTAGGCATACGAGTCCAAAACAATAGAGAAAGAAGTGTAATTATCTTTCTATTAGCAGTAGGAGAGATTCTAAATATTTCTGGAAAGGTTCACAACGAGATTGTACAGTATACCTTGCAAATGATAGACAGATAAAGAAACAACGAGATGAAGAAAATACATAATTGTAATGTTATTGCTGCCTGTCACGAGACGGAGAGATAGCTTTATGATAGCAGACCAGGTCAAAACGAAATGCTGAAAATAATTAATTTCAATAATCTTACCGCTATAACGTTGACAAATGTCGTCTTCCCAGAATACTGTAGTCCTACAAGAGTTAATTCCATCTCCTCCTTCCAAAACAGACTTTTAAACCAGTCAAGAATTCTTTGAAAGAATGAAAACATCTTTGAGTATTTAACTGCGAGCAAACAGGCGAGACCGATTGTTGCTCAACGTCTGTAAAGCAGGAAGGACTAACAGACAATCATGTGACTTGCAGTCAGAGGTCAAGGTTTACTTTAGGTAAGTCTAACTACAATACGCAGCGCATATAACCGGAGGGTTCAAATAAACAATAGTACCGTGCTTAGATGACAACCCAGTATTGCACACTAAGCTTGGAAAAGTCTCTTGAGCCCCAGACATAACTCTGGCTTTAAACTGATTGCCTGCATGCAGGAGGATCTCACTTTGAACCCCATTATAGGCAGGGGGAGCTGAGAGGTGGCTTTGTGTACGACCTGGCGATACCTTTGAAGAGCCCAGAACCAGAGTACATTATTTTATGTCTGCATATATGGAGAGCCACCTTGGATGGATGAGGGGGAATGCACAGTAGGCCATGCGCTTCTTCCTTCTATCTTAGGGACAGATTTGTTGATCCATTAAAAGCAAACCAAGTTGGAGAAACTGGAGTTCATGACTTCAACTCAACACGTTTCGAAATGGCAGAAAAGCCACTTGAAAAGCCTAGCTCTACAGTGTAGATAATACAAAAGACTCTTCAACTTGGTATTGGCTGTAAAAGAGCGAGAAGCTCCGCAGCCCTAGTTAAACATAATAATAATAATAGCCCCTTCAGTCATAATTGAATATGGGAATGCGCCCCTGCGGTGACAACCCTCAGCTGCTTATTTTCCTGGTGTTCATTTCGACGTTTTCTCTTCTCATCCGCTTGCCGGGTGAGTTTCTTTTCCCCCAATCTGAGGTGGCGCCGAAGAGAGCATGGCCACTTGGTGAGATCGGCAGCTTCATCCTCCCAGTTTGCTGGATCTATGTCCAGTGCCCTTATGTCTCTCTTGCACACATCTTTAACATTTACGGTCGCCCAACTGTTCTTTTGCCATCTGCCAGTGGTCCGTAGAAGATATTTTTCGGGTGGCGACCAACTTCCAAGCGACGGACATGGCCAAGCCAGCGTAGTCTGCGCTGTCTAAGCAATGTATACATGCTTTGAAAACCAGCACGTGACAACACTTCATTTGTCACTTTGTCCTTCCACAAAATACCGAGGACGTGGAGAAGACACCTTAAATGGAAGGTACAGTGCCTTCTTTCGTGCTTATCATAGGTTGTCCATGTCTCGCTGTCATATAGAAGTGTGCTGGTGACGCAAGCGTTATATACTGCAGCTTTGGTCTTTGTTGTGACATTTGTCACTTTGTCCTTCCAAGAAATACCGAGGATGTGGCGTAGACACCGTAGATGGAAGGTATTGAGCCTTCTTTCTTGCTTAGCATAGGTTGTCCATGTCCATAGCTTAGCATAGGCTGTCCGGCTTTGGTCTTCGTTGTGAGTATGGAGTTTCCCCAAACACGCGTTGTGAGGCGGGCAAAGGTAGCTGCAGCTTTGCCAATGCGGCTGTCAATGTATCTGTCCAGAGAGAGTTTATCGTTGATGGTAGACCCCAGTTGTGTGAAGTGGTGTACCACTGTCAATTCATAGTTATCGATTGTGATAACTAGTGCAACATCCACATCCTGACTCAGCACATTTGTATTATTTGGCCTTTTTGTGAAGCCAAAGTCTTTGCATTCTTGGGTGAAACGGTTCATCAAGCTCTGAGGCTCCTGTTGACTTTGAGTTAAACAACATTCTTAGCAATAAAGAGCGACTATTTCTCTCACTTAATTCTCCTTCACTTGTACGCGTACGAAAGTATTGCTTACGTCTCTAAAAGACTTGTGAAATGTTTCACTTCTTCCGCCTGTTTCTTCGTCTTCATAAACCATTCTGGACCGAAGAACTCACAGAAGTGTAAGAAAGAACCTGCTAAATGTAATGTGTGTACAAATCTTCCAAATATAATTTTTGCCTTGCAGGAGGCCAGACTTTATTCCAAAAACCCGTTTAATACCCCTGGATGTACAAATGTACGAAATCATGAGACTTGCAATCAGAAAGGAGGATGAGTTATCTTCCTAGTTAATAAAACATACTTTTTTATGACGATATATCCCGTTCAGCCTCTGATGGATTATAATTAGGATATTGTGTGGCTCGAAACATACAACACACACACACACACACACACACACACACACACACACACACACACACACACACACACACACACACACACACATACACACGCACACACACACACACACACTCATCTTTTTATGCATTATTATTCGCTATCAGTGGGAAAACAACATCAAGCGATGGACAGTAAAGAGTGCACCATCAAGACAAGAGAGAGATGACGTTGGAGATTATTGCAGACGATCTTCGATGTGAAGATGGCGGCTGTTGATGGGGATTCGTTTTACTTTTCTTTTAATTGATTTTAATTTGTTCCACTCATCAGTAATGAAAAGTGTGTTTAGATTAAGGTTTTGAAAAAAAGTTTTTTGGTAGGCTGGTAGGCTTCATGTCCTGGGGTACTGATTTGTTTCGTTTCTTGTTCACTCCCATTGTTCAAAGTTGTTGTCATTCATTTTCTTTTCTTCTATTTTTATATATTTATTTCTTGGTATTTAGCGATAATCCAGGAAAAAACGGATAGACTTAATAAGTTTAGCCAGCAGGTGGGCTTGAACATCAATTTAAAGAAGTCAGAGGTCATGACGCTCAATGTGAGCAACCCTGAGCCCATATCAGTAAGGAATCAGCAACTGGTACAGACAGATACCTTCACATACCTAGGATGCATAGTAACACCAGACGGCGGGACAGGCAAAGACATCAACATCAGAATGAATAAGGCAAAAACAGCCTTTTTTAGCATAAACAACATCTGGAAGTCCTCTCAGTACAGCACAAGCACAAAATTAAGATTATATCAGAGCTGTGTGCTTTCTGTGCTTCTCTATGGTGCGGAATGCTGGAGAGTTACAGAGAAGGAAATGTCGAAATTGTCCTCTTTTCACACAACATGCCTAAGAAAAATTCACCGAATCTTTTGGCCGAATACCATCACCAACCAAGATCTGCTTACTCGGAGCTAGCAAGAGGACATGCACACCATCATAGCTGGCAGACGCTGGAGCTGGGTTGGCCATGTCCTCAGAAGAGACCCCGATGCCATCACAAGAACAGCTATGCTTTGGACCCCTGAAGGAAAACGAAAGAGGCCGACCAAAAACAACCTGGTGGAGGACTGTGGAGGCTGAGATGCAAAGAATGAACCAGAGTTGGGGCACTGTACGAAGGATGGCCGCCGACCGAGCAAAGTGGAATCAATTTGTTGTTGCCATACAAGACGCCACTAGGCGTGATGGCCACTGACTGCTTTGACGGTCGGCGGCTAAGGATCAAAGAAGAAAAGAAGTTTAGCGATAGTTGTCACGATTTAATTTTACTATGTTCTTGTGTTTTTCATCATGGTATTGGGTTGGTATTCCGATGTTCTGTTTTCTCTTTTCTGGTATTTTGTGTTTATATATATATATATAGCTACAGGAAATGGTTGATACAGGATGTGGGTGCTGCACCAGTTATCACTATCGATAACTATGAGTTGGCAGTGGTGCGCCACTTCACATACCTGGGGTCTACCATCAATGACAAACTCTCTCTGGACACAGAAATTGACAGCCGCATTGGCAAAGCTGCAGCTATATTTGCCCGCCTCACATCGCGTGTTTGGGAAAACTCGAAACTCACAATGAAGACCAAAGCTGCAGTATATAACGCCTGCGTCACCAGCACACTTCTGTATGGTAGCGAGACATGGACAACCTATGCTAAGCAAGAAAGAAGGCTCAATACCTTCCATCTACGGTGTCTACTCCATATCCTCGGCATTTCGTGGAAAGTGACAAATATCGAGGTGTTGTCACGCGCTGGCCTTCAAAGCATGCATGCACTGCTTAGACAGCGCAGACTACGCTGGCTTGGCCATGTACGCCGCAAGGAAGATGTTCTCAGCCCGAAAGATATCTTCTACGGACAACTGGCAGATTGCAAAAGAACAGTTGGGCGACTGCAGCTGAGATTCAAAGATGTGTGTAAGAGAGACATGAGGGCGCTGGACATAAATCCAGAAACTTGGGAGGATGAAACTGCCGATCGCACCAAGTGGCGATGCTATCTGTGGCCCCACCTCAAATTGGGCGAAAAGAAGCTTACACAACAAGCAGAAGAGAGGCGAAAACGTCGAAAGGAACACCAGGAAAATAAGCAGCTGAGGGCTGTCACCTCAGGGCTATTATTATTATTATTATTATTATTATTATTATTATAAAGATGGCTGTATACTGCTCCACCTTTGTCCCAGTCTTGGCGAATGTATGCAAGTCATGGGCAATGACTACAACCCACAAAAGCCAGATCCAAACCTCAGAAATGAGGTATCTGAGAAAGGTGTTTGAAGTAACAAGAAGAGACATGGTCCGCAAATAGACGATACGTCAAGGCCTAAAATCCCACCCCCTGCAGACCCAAGTAGAACAGTCCCAACTAAGATGGTTTGGCCATGTCTGCAGAATGAGAGAAGATCGGCTACCACGACAAGCATGGGAAACTAAGAGCCAGGGATCCAGACCTCCAGGACGACCCAGAGTCCGCTGGGAGGACAACATTAGACAATCATTGAAAGACCGAGGACTAGAAAGGAACCAGGCCAGGTCGAAGACAGCCGATAGGATAGTCTGGCGCTCTCTCTTCCAAGCCTCTACACCTCACAGTAGAAAGGGAACGACTAAGTAAGTAAGTATATATATATATATATATATATATATATATATATATATATATATATATATATATATATATATATATATATATATATATATATATATATATATATATATATATATATATATATATATACGAGGGGCGTTCAGAAAGTAATGCACCACATCGTTTTTCTCAGCTAATAATAAAGATAGAAGCATGAAATTTTGCACGCTTCAAATATGGCATGTACCAATTGTGTGCACTAAATTGCACCGCAACCGGCCAAATAATACGGCTGACCTAAACCGTTGATATGGAGCGTGTTAGCAACATGCGTTATAAACAGCGAATTGTGATAGAATTTCTCGTTGCAGAGAAGGAAACTGTTGTGAACATTCACAAGCGTCTATGTGATGTGTATGGAAGTTTTGCAGTCGACAGGAGTACAGTCAGTCGCTGGGTTCAGAGAATCAAAGAATCAAGAAGTGGAGATACGGAGTTGCTTGATCGGCCACGCTGTGGACGTCCTTGTAGTGGTTTTGATGTTATTGTATGGTTGTTATGTTACCTAGTGTACTGGATGAGGTCAGCTGTGAAGGCTCCTGAGATAAAAGTTTATGTGAGTTACAGGAGGCCTTTCTGCTACCACTTACGACCTCAAACAGACCCATTCTACTATAATGAATGTTAGCTACGTTAAAAGTCTAGGGTACTGAAATGTAATGTGTAGGTAATAAAATACACAGACACACACATGTAAATAATAAGTCTAATAATAATAATAAACTCTATGATAAACTGAACTAACACTGGCTGTTATAGTTTAAGTTTGAACATTTTTTTAATTTATTAGTCCTGAACCAATTGTTTCTTTTGGTCAGAACATATGAAATAATATGTATTTATCAATAAAATGCATATATATATTGCATAATCAAATGAAATTTTTGTACATAGGTATATTATTACACTGGTTAATATTAATAATATCTACAATGTCTTGGGAAAAACTAGCACTGGATGTTTAGTTGGGGTGGCGTCATCATGCCCAATCTATGGTTACAAAATGCATTGTCCTTGACATATGGACTGATATTAGTGTTTATATAACAAGATTTCATTTCTTTAATGATGGTGGACACAGTTGATGAATCTACAGCAGGCCAGGTTTGCACTTAACTGGCCTGTGACGATGTAGTACAGAATTCTTGTGGCCCACTCCTCTCAGTAGCTGGAGTAAAATGTTAGGCTGCACAGGCATCCGCTCTTGTACTTCTACAAAAGCATCTGGCACTAGCGTAGTGCCAGATCAGAAACTCTGAAACCAAAATTTGTGCCATGTGTCAACACTCTGTTTACTGCGCCACTCTTACACACAACACAGCAAAACAACATTACACAGATTGGGTCAGATCTCTCTGACCAACTTAGCACATCTCACCCAGTTGTTATCAAATAGTACCAGTTTCCCAAGACTGCATTGCATCCGAAATATGTTCAATAGTTTCCTCTTCCATTCAATAAGGTGGGTGATATGTTCCCACTGATCTCAATTATAGATCCGCCTTCCATAGTCTTAGATATGTTTTCATATATTATTTTTTTGTCTCTAGGCCCTGGACTGCTGCTGGGGACCTAGAGTAAGCACTCACTTTTCGTAATCATTTTCATGATATGGCAGTATCAATCACTCAAAATATTAAAATAAACAAGATAAATGCTTTTTCCCTTACCACAATTCAGAATTGAGAACACAGTTACGTAGTACTAGCAAAACTCAGCTGAGCTGCTGGCTAGATTAGGGCGTCCCACTGATTTTTATTTAATAATTCCTGGAAATCACCTCTAGCAGTAACGAACTGTGTCAATGGACAGTCTTCTATAAAAATGGCACAAGCGTGCGTCTCTCTGTCAATAATATAAAAACTTCTGTCCAATCAACGGACTTCCCCTCTAACTTTTTCAAATATTCAAACTAAAGTCCAATTTCAGTCCAGTCTCAGTCTAGTATGTAGTATTTTTCCCAAAATTACACTTGTTTTTTGGACTAACTACATGAAAAAACTACACAAATTTTTGTCTCCCCCTACTTCTAAGATCCTATGCTAAGTTATTTTTAGCTACTATCCTCCGACTTGGCCCCTAGTTCACTGCAGTTTGATTTTTGCATTTTTAGGCTCAATGACGCCAAAATGTAACTTTAGTGAAAATATGCACAAAAAACTGTTCACTAGTCTGTATGGAACAATACGGTCTTTCGTCAATATCTTCCGTGTTATCTGTCCGTCTGTGTAATTAAAAGTATATTATTTCTCTGCTCAAGATGGGCTATCAAACTAGCTAGGTTTTATTTTCATAACTTTATTATTAAAGAAAACCCTACTTTTCTCAAGGTTAGTTTTTTGAAATTTGTTTTTGAACCTTCGTCCACGGCGTTTGCCGCTGTATTTAAATTAAAACGACCAATTACGGTAAAACGTCTAAGATACGACTGTTTCTAACAAGAGCTAAGGTCGTTTTTCTACCAATTCCTTACATTGTGTCAACTAGTGGCGTGATTTTTTCCTTTAAACTACAAATTGCGTCTTTATTTTAGATTCAAACACGTGTTCAGACCGTCATAATTTTTTTCTTTTATCTCCGTTTCTACCCCGTCTAAAAGGATAAACCGTTTAGTTTGCATGTTCGAACTAGTTAATTTCAATGGCGGTAGAAAGCGCTGGCGTAGGTGAAGAAGCCTCGGCCTATCTTGCCTATATTTTTATCCCTACGTGTTATTTTACCCGTTATCTTTATAATTGGAGATATTTTAACGTTGTATCACGGTAATGTCACCACAGTCCTGCCACAGCCACCAACGCAGAAATGTTGAAATGCGCTGAGGACATTATTCTTACTGATAGGCGAATCACTACTCAACAATTGGCCTTACAGCCGTCAGTCAGCATTGGTAGCGCAAATGCAGTTATAAAAACTCTCGGATTTTCTAAGGTTTGCGCAAGATGGGTTCCTCGAAGTCTCACAAATGACCACCGATTGCAAAGGAAAGCAATTTCTTCTGAATTGTTGGAGCGTTTCAAGGCTGATGGAGAGAACTTTTTGGCTAAGATCGTTACAGGTGACGAAACCTGGGCACATCATTTTGAACCTGAGACAAAAAGACAGTCAATGGAGTGGCATCATCCGCAATCACCACAAAGAAAGAAATTCAAGACAATTCCTTCAGCTGGAAAGGTCATGATCACTGTCTTTTGGGACATTGAAGGTGTGATTCTTGTGGACGTTATGCCAAGAGGAGAGACAATCAATTCGCAAGCTTACATTAAGACATTGAAAAAACTCAATCAACGTTTTCGCAGAGTTCGGCCGCACAAGAATCCAGTAGACCTGCTTCTCCTTCACGACAATGCGCGCCCTCACACAAGTCTGGCAACAAGGGAAGCAATCACCAAATTGGGTTGGACTGTACTACCCCATCCACCCTATAGTCCCGATTTGGCACCCTCTGATTTTCATCTATTTGGTCCACTTAAAGATGCACTCCATGGGACAAGGTTTGAAAATGATGAAGGAGTGATTCATTGTCGTAGATTTTATTGAGATAGGTTGAAGATGTTTAAGGTCCCGTCTGAGCAGAGGTGATAATGGTAAACTATGTGAGAATAAGGGGTAAGAAATAGTTTTGTTCCACAAGGGGGTGAGAGTGTAAGAGAAAGGACAGTCTCTGGATTGAGTAATTGCTCTAACCGCAGCCTATCTCACGACAATATTTAACTAGACTCCCTTTCTCTCCTGGTACATATATATCAGTTACACTTCACTTACATATACACAATTCTGTGACATAATACGTACAGACGTGAACCAAGCTATGGATAACATATACTGGGCAGGGGTTTGACCAACACGATAACTTAGGTTTTATTATGTTTATTATCTTAAAGAAATCACATACAACAATATTATCTATCAGAAGGTATAGTTTACAGACATAAAAAATGCAAGAAAATGTATTAACCCAATAGGCTCTCCTCTACTGTAAAGGAATCCCAAAGTAGATCCTGACAGAAGTAATTAACCCAAAAGATTACAGTTAATAATAATATATATAGGGATAGACGATAAAGTAAAAGAACCAAGTCTCTAGTCAATCTATCCTGAAAAAACAAAGAAGACAAGAAAATGATATAACAGTATTTGCGAACCCGAAAAGACTGAAGTGAGTATAATGATTATACAAAATATGAAATATTCATTTTCTCTTTCTTACAGTCTGTCGGTCTGTGGCCACAAGCAATCAGCAATCACACTTACCTACTACTCTTTAACACATCTGTGTATCTTTGACATATTTCAGGGTGGTGCTATCCAAGCGACCCCAGTTCCTCCAAGAATGATTAATTTTTCCTAATGGGGAACGTCCGCTTAAATAATGCTAATATTATGTGTCAAAAAGTTCACGTCAGGTAGGGCAGGTAAATATATATTGCGATCAAAAATGTTCACCATGGGCAGCACACAGATGTCCGATATTTTAGGAAAATGTCTGGTGGGTACACTGTTAGAAAACCAATAAGGATAAGCAAAGGATCTCCTATCTGTTTTTATCTCTCACTCTGGGGTTTGGGTGCCGGTTATGGACCCAAATATTCTTTTGTTCTGGATAAATCCACTTGAGAAAAGAAAAAACTACGATAGTCAATATTCTGGAAACAATGTTTATATATAGATATTTGGCCACCACAGGCGGATCAGATTTGCTGTGAACAATCTGGGTAATTTCTTGTCCAGTTCTGATTTTTATATTCTTTAAAATGTTTATATGTGGGTACTTTCTCTCTGTAAGAAAAACCACAAGAGAACCGCACAGGTCCAAATCTAGGACCCAATAATATTTTAAGAATGTTTCTGGAGCTATTCAGACCGCTAGATCGCAAGGTTGATCGCCGCCACACAAGGAAAAATTGACACTCTCCACGAAATCTAAAAGGAACTATCTTTATATAAAACTCCAAGATTCGCGCTAGAAGATATCACCAATTCCTGGGGCCAGACTGATGATGAATTTTTCTAAAACTGCGTTAATATACTGAATCGGCCCATGTTCCCATGACTGGCAAACGCACCTGCGAAATCTTCGTCCATTCTATTATCAGGTGTTAAACAGAGGTTTCAAACCTCGGCTTGACATCGCAACCTGATCTCTGGTGGTCTGCCTCTCTGTGGGAATGTCAGTAAGAGATACCGAAATAGTTTTATTTTAATCGCCCTCGAGAGAAGACAACAAAAGGGCGGATGTCCAGATAACTTATGGCATACCAAACCAGCAATCGTGGGAATGACTCGAGTTGTTTTTACGTGTAAGAGAGAAAAGGGGGGGGGGGGAATTAAAGAGAGGTCGATTTTCATACGTCACAGTCGTCCCCTCTTGAAGACATGAAACCATTTCATGTTTCATTTATGACAATGGAGCTCTCTTGATCAGTAACTTGCAGGTGATTGTTGTTTTCGCTTTCCACCTCCTCTTCCGTGCTCCAATTTCTACTCATAAAATCTGCTCCCACATTCTGTTTTCCCGGAATGTATTCCACTTTGAAAGAGTACACGCTTAGTAGCAAGGCCCAGCGCATGATCCTCGCGTTGAATTCCTTATTCGCCCCAAGAAAAGCTAAAGGAGCGTGGTCTGTTTGCACCGTGAATGTTACTCCGTAAAGATATTCATGGTATTTCCTTATGCCATGAACAAGTGCTAGACACTCTCTTTCGACGGTGGAATAGTTACGTTCTGCAGCATTCAGTTTACGGCTGCCATACGCAACTGGAAATAACAGATTCGGATCGGTGTCATCTGCTTGGAGCAGGGTTGACCCGATGCCCTGACCCGAAGCGTCGACCCGCAATATAAAAGGTTTCTTGAGGTCAGGTAGTCTCAAAATGGGGTATTCAGACAATTGACCTTTTAAAGTGACGTAAGCTTGTTCGCACTTCGAATCCCAAATAACCTTGTCCGGGCGCCCTTTTTTTGTAAGGTCAGTAAGGGGTGCCGTTAGCCCGTTGAAATTCTTGATAAATTTCTGATAGTAAGCACACAGTGATAGAAAAGAACGGGTGTCTTTCTTCGTTCGGGGTCTTTTTGCTGCAACTATTTTCTCAATGTTCTTGGTAACTGGCCACATGCAGCCTTGAGAAATGGTATGTCCCAGGAAGTCTAGCTTTTGAAATCCGATGAGACATTTGCTAGGTCTGGCTGTGAGACCAGTTTCCTGTAGTCGCCTGAAGAGCATAGCAACCGTAGCAATATGTTCATCATAGTTTTCCGATGCAATTAATATGTCATCCATGAAATTATGGATATGGGGACTTTGCAAGGGTTCTAAAAGCTTCCTCATCATTCTGGTGAAGACTCCTGGTGCGTTGTGCAATCCGAACGGCATTACGTTGAAAGTGTAGTGTCCTTCACTGGTGCTAAAAGCTAACAAAGGCTTAACTTCCTCCTTGACTGGTATTTGGTAGTAACCTTTACTCAAGTCAATCTTTGAGAAAATTCTTGCCTTGCTAAGCTTAGTGAACAGCTCAGAAGCGCTCTGTAGAGGTTCGGGCTGGAATTCCGTTACTGTGTTAAGTAAACGGTAATCTATGCACAGCCGAACTTCCTTATTGGGCTTCTGTAACAGTACTACACTCGAACTATAAGGAGAGGTAGACTCACTGATAATTTCTGCTTGACGCAGCTTGTCTATCTCTCCGCGTAGTGCATCAGCTTTAGCGTACGGAATGGGGTAAACTCTGGTTCGAACAGGGGTTTCGTTGGTCAGTTTCATATCGAATTCTATGAGATTTGTTCGACCAGGTACATCCGTTAAGACTGCAGTGTACTGTTTCAGTAGCGCCCTGGTTTCTGTCTGTTGTGCTTCCGAGAGATTTTCGCCGAATTTGACATCTTTGAAAGATTCCGTTTGTTGCAATGGATACTCCATGCAACTATCGTCATCTTCCTCATCTTCCGTCGCTATGGCGACCGCCAGGAGATGTTCGGAGGACGGCACCGGTCTTTCCAAGTATTTCTTTAGCAGATTTACGTGGTAGACCTTCTCCTTTCCTTTAATAGAGATCTTGTAGTTAGTGCGGGAGATCTTTTTAAGGACGGTAAACGGCCCTTGCCATCCGATGCGAAGTTTGTTGTTTCCGGTTGGAAGTAGCAACAAAACTTTCTCCCCTGGTTGGAGTTCTCTCTCTTTCGCTGCTTTATTGTATCGTTGAGCGTGCTTTGCGCGTGCTTTCTTAAGGTTGGTTGTTGCTAGGTCCCATCCTAGTTGTAACCTTTCCTTGAGCTCTGATACATATTTGCTTGCTGAGACGACTGTCTCGTCAGCCTTATGGTCTGTCAGGGACCGAAGTAAGGCTTCTAGCGGCCCCTTAATAGGTCTGCCGAATAAAAGTGTAGCTGGTGGAAATCCTGTAGATGCCTGGGGAACCTCCCTGTAGGCGAATAAGGCTGCAGGAATGAAAAGGTCCCAATCTTCAGGTTTCTCTTGTCCCAGCTTACGTAACATCATGGTGAGGCTGCCGTTGAAGCGCTCCACAAGCCCATTTCCGGCCGGATGGTAGGGGCTTGTGTGGATGTGTTTGGCCCTCAAGATCTTAAAGATCTCCTCCATTAACAGGCTACGGAATTGGGATCCATTGTCCGTCAAAACTTGTTGACGGAATCCCAACCCTGTAAAGATCTGCACCAGGGCTTATGCGACATGCTTGGAATCCGTGCATGTTAGCAGTATAGCTTCGGCCCACATAGTGCAAGTGTCGACTAAGGTCAGGATGAACCTGTTCTTCTTTTGCTCCTTTCTAGGGGTCCAATAATGTCGACAGCAACCCGTTCAAATGACGTCCCCACCATTGGCATTTCACCCATGGGAACTGGGAGTTTCCAATGCTTGGGTGCCACCCGTTGGCACTGGGCGCAGGATTTCACATACCTGATAATGTCAGAGTTCATTCCTGGCCACCAATAGTGGGTTTGTATTCGCTGAATAGTGGCGTTTTGTCCCATATGTCCGCTAAAGGGAAGAGAGTGCCCCATTTCTAAGATTTGGTCTCTGTACTGTTTCGGTACTAGGAGCTGGTTATGCCCTTGATCAGGTTTGCCCGTTCTGCGATACAGTACACCATCCTTAGAGAAGATGTCTCCGTTGTGTCTGGGGTCCTTAGCCATGGGCAGTTTCCTAAAGCAGGGCTCCAAGGTAGGGTCCTTTTGTTGCGCCTCTTTTAGTTCCATAGGTAACAAATTTGGCGCAGGCTCCCGTTCCTTCTGGGCTTGCCCTCTTGTGGTTACTGCTGCCACAATCGGCTCTTTCGGTCTCCCAATAAACACGTATCTACATCCAAGTATAACTGGGTAGATAGGATCATCCATAATGGCCGCTTTAATAACACCTCTGACAAAATCAGAGTGTATTTCTACCAGTGCGATAGGAAGCGTCCTGGGTGCATCACTCTTGAAAACTCCACTAAGTTTGACGGTGTCTTCTGTCTCTTGACCGGGTTTGACCAGGTGCCTTGCGACTATACAGTCAAAGGATAAACCCGTGTCAAAAAGACAAGATGTTGAAGTCCCGTTCAAAATAACAGTTCCTCGCGTTGAGGGCCTCTCCCCCTCAGGTTGAGAATCACTGACATTGATTCTTCCTTGCGAGGCTGTTTGCAAGCATCCGATGCGATTTGGCCCGGTGTGCTTGCCCTGATCAGATGTCCCGTGCGCAGGGGTTTTCCCTTTGTCACCCTGTCCTTTCTGGCCGCGCTGCCACGTAGGACGGTGGGGTTGATCAGGATTGTTGTGGGTGGGATATCTGGTTTTGAAGAATTTCGATTTTTCCTGTGGAGGATGTTGGGGTACGGCTTCTCGTTGGTTATGGTGATGGGAAGAATGGGAAGACTGCTCTAGATTATTTTTTCGAGCAGGCTCATCTGTCGGTTTGCGTTTGGTGCTGGGAAGCTCGGCCATAGCATTTATGTACCGTTCAGACTTACTGAGAATGTCATCTAACTTGACTGCGCCTTGTTCAGCCAGGAATCTACGGGTTTCACTTGACAAAGTGGTTTTTATTTGTTCTATAAGAACGAACTCCTCAAGACCTTCGTAGGTGAGAGGGAGCTCGGAAAGCTCCATGCACTTTGTCAAATATCCCTTCAGCCGTGAAGAAAACTGCTGAAATGTTTCAGTGCTCTCCTTTCTGCTGTTTCTGAACATTTGCAGAAACTTGCGAGCGTTCATTTCGAAACGCTCCAGTAAAGCCTTCTTTAGCATGTCGTAGTTGTCTTGACTGCTTCCCAGTTTCATGTAGACTTCATAAGCACTACCTTTCAAAGCCTGTGAAAGCTTTAGGCACCACCGGGAACTCTCTAACCCATACAGATTTGCCATTCTCTCAAATTTTTCTAGAAACGAGTCAATTTTCTCATTGGGGCTTGGGAAGGGTTCCAGGGCGAAAGACATAGCTGTGAGTTGGGGAGAATGAGTGCTGGAGTGATCAGTTAACGATGAATGGGGAGATGACGGCTCTCCATTGCTGGAAGTAGAGGCAGCCCCGCCAACTCGTGCTGTCTCTCCTTCTCTCGTTCCTCGTATTGTCTCTCCTTTTCTCTTTCATATGCCCTGCGAGCTTCCATCTCTGCCTCAATTTTCTTCTGCTCTAATAGAGATTGACGCTCTTCCGCTTCTTTCCTATCCGCTTTATCTTCCTTCTCTCTAGCTTCTGCTACTTTCTGCTCCGCGTCATATCGGTCAAGTTCTGTGTTGACGAACGCGGTCACTTCCTCTCCTTGCAATCCTGTCTCCCTTGCTTCCTCTCTCAGCATAGTCCTAAGTTTTACACGCTCAGCCATGTTAGAGAACTGAATGCCACTTACCCGAGGAAAAAAGAAGGAAAGAAGGAGAAAAACTATATCCTTAGCCGCTTACGAGAAAAACCAACAAAGATGTTATTCTTTACCCTGAGATACCTCCTCCTGTTATCAGTTTACTAATCTATCGCTGTTATCTCTGGCACTTAGGCTCCTAATACAGACGACTTAATCCAAAAGTGGTAGATCAGATAACCTGGAAAAACTACTATTACTAACGGTGGAGAAAAATATTTTTATTTAAAAAACAATTTAAGGAGAAAAAAAAATTTCCTTAAAAAAATTAAACTCCACCCCAAAACTCGCCCACTGAAGTCAGTTAAGAGAAGGGACGTTATTAACTTGACTAAAAGTCAGAACAAGCCGTCCTTTGCTTAGCTCAACTCTGCTGCTTCAAAAAAAAACCCTAGTGATTGATAAACAATCACGCGAAATAGCGGTCTGTTACAAAATTACCAAATATCATATATTCAACAAAGATTATTATCAAAACAAGTTTCCCGTAACTATTGCTGTGGAAAGAAACAAATCCTATATGTGTGTATGGTCAAACACCCAGTAACTAAGAGCGTTGTCTAGGGGGTAATTATTTATTCCTTAAATCACAAGACAAACTCACAACACACTCTATCTAGATGAAACTTCTGATTCAGTATCAGACTTTAGACATTTATCTAGACTCAAACTTGGATCTTAATTCCCGCGACGAGCCAACCATTTATGTCGTAGATTTTATTGAGATAGGTTGAAGATGTTTAAGGTCCCGTCTGAGCAGAGGTGATAATGGTAAACTATGTGAGAATAAGGGGTAAGAAATAGCTTTTTTTTCACAAGGGGGTGAGAGTGTAAGAGAAAGGACAGTCTCTGGATTGAGTAATTGCTCAAATCCAGCCTATCTCACGACAATATTTAACTAGACTCCCTTTCTCTCCTGGTACATATATATCAGTTACACTTCACTTACATATACACAATTCTGTGACATAATACGTACAGACGTGAACCAAGCTATGGATAACATATACTGGGCAGGGGTTTGACCAACACGATAACTTAGGTTTATTATGTTTATTATCTTAAAGAAATCACATACAACAATATTATCTATCAGAAGGTATAGTTTACAGACATAAAAAATGCAAGAAAATGTATTAACCCAATAGGCTCTCCTCTACTGTAAAGGAATCCCAAAGTAGATCCTGACAGAGGTAATTAACCCAAAAGATTACAGTTAATAATAATATATATAGGGATAGACGATAAAGTAAAAGAACCAAGTCTCTAGTTAATCTATCCTGAAACAAAGAAGACAAGAAAATGATATAACAGTATTTGCGAACCCGAAAAGACTGAAGTGAGTATAATGATTATACAAAATATGAAATATTCATTTCTCTTTCTTACAGTCTGTCAGTCTGTGGCCACAAGCAATCAGCAATCACACTTACCTACTACTCTTTAACACATCTGTGTATCTTTGACATATTTCAGGGTGGTGCTATCCAAGGGACCCCAGTTCCTCCAAGAATGATTAATTTTTCCTAATGGGGAACGTCCGCTTAAATAATGCTAATATTATGTGTCAAAAAGTTCACGTCAGGTAGTGCAGGTAAATATATATTGCGATCAAAATGTTCACCATGGGCAGCACACAGATGTAAGATATTTACACTGTTAGAAAACCAATAAGGATAAGCAAAGGATCTCCTATCTGTTTTTATCTCTCACTCTGGGGTTGGGTGCCGGTTATGGACCCAAGTATTTCTTTTTTCTGGATAAATCCACTTGAGAAAAGAAAAAACTACGATAGTCAATATTCTGGAAACAATGTTTATATATAGATATTTGGCCACCACAGGCGGATCAGATTTGCTGTGAACAATCTGGGTAATTTCTTGTCCAGTTCTGATTTTTATATTCCTTAAATGTTTATATGTGGGGACTTTCTCTCTGTAAGAAACCACAAGAGAACCGCACAGGTCCAAATCTAGGACCCAATAATATTTTAAGAATGTTTCTGGAGCTATTCAGACCGCTAGATCGCAGGGTTGATCGCCTAGATGTAGAAAAAACAAACATTTCAA